>JAVSBS010026197.1:0-47690 GCA_033124195.1 Coracias cyanogaster | reverse complement strand
CAGTGAGCCAGACAGCTGCAGTCCCCCCCCGGGGGGAGGGACTTAGTGGTCTACATACCACCAAAATCATGTTTCTTTCATCTCTCTGTAAAGCTCAGATTTGTCACATGTATACTTTACTGCAAGGAGAGGAAGATAGTTTTTGCTAGATCACATGTATCCAATGCTCATCCAGTGTATTGGCATTGATGGAGAAGAAGGAAATTCAGGATGCATGAGTGGGAATAAGGAAAGTTTTATAATCTCCTTCACACTCCATTCACCTAATGGTAACAATGCCCAGGATGAAGAAAAAGAGACATGATCCTTACTTCAATGTATCAAAATCTGAAGTTAGCAAACTTCTTACCGGAAAACCTTCCACCCCTCCATGACAATTAACTAGTAAGTATTTAAAGACAGCCATTGGCTGCTTCTTCACAAACAGCAAGCAAATTAGTTGTTAAATAGACGCAGAAGGTGTGAGTGCTTCAGTGAACTACATGAGAAGCAAAGCAGAATGAATCTCATCCAGGAAGGAACTTCTCTGTATTTTTCTATATGGTAAGTAGCATAGTCTTTTTTTTTGTCCAACAATGCTTTTGAAATTAAGGGTGAATATCATCAAGTAGCACAGGTCTTTTCTCCAGTGTCTGCAGATAATGACACCATGAAATGCACACACAGGAATTTCACAGTAACATTTGTCACCATTTGCACAGGGCAGCAAGAAGAAAAATCTCTCATTCTTTCTGTTCTTCCTTATCCATGTACGAGCTAGAAATAATGTAGACCTTAACAAAAATAAGGAAGCTACTAACAGCCTCCAGAGAAGATACAGTATTCATTATTACAAAGTGATGATCATGGTCCTAAAATATACTTTTGAAAGGAAGATGGTGAAAGGTATTCTAGACATCCTTCTTCCAGATTTATGAAATGATCTGAAATGGTATTGCATTAAAACAGCTCTAGTACAGTGAATAAGTTGGGGACAGATAGATGAAAAAGGAATACTTTTCCTAGACTGAAAGCTCTTTCATGTATTTCTTGTGAGACTTGAGACACTTTTTATTAGTCAAATGCCATAGTTTAGTAGTTTGCAGTAAAACTAGTCTGAAATCAGTTGTCACACTTACTGGAGATGGTACTAGTCCTTGAGATTGTGAGTGTTCTCTAGCCTGTGAAGTTAACTTTATCAATAGCATCACTTCTGGTGCGATGACGTTCTGCCAAATTGGTCTGAAAACATTTAAAAATTATCCTTACCATTCAAGAACAGTTGGAGGGCTAATGTTTTGCTGACTATTAGTCTAAGAAAAATATGTCACATGATTGAAAGTCAACACCTACAGGTTGTGCTCCTCCCTTCCCTCCCTTCCCTCCCTTCCCTCCCTTCCCACCTCCTTGCCTCCCCTCCTCCCTCCATTCCTCCCTTCCTTCCTTCCTTTCCTTCCTTTCCTTCCCTCGCTTTCTTTCTCTTTCCTCCACCCTGCCACAGAGCTGCTCCCAGTCAGGCAGGCTCCAGCCTAAGCCCTCAGTTTCCTGCTGAGGGGCAGCACTTCACAGTTGTCCTGGATTTATTTACAAGCATGAACTCTGCTCCATTCCTCTGGCATTTCAAGGTCACTGTGAATGGCAGCCCTGTCTGCAGGCTTATTGGCTGTTTCCCCCAATTCGGTGTCATCTGCAAACTTGGTGAACATGCCCTCTGTAACCTCCTCTAGGCTGTTGTTGCAGATTGATGTACTTCATTCACAAGACAGAAGCAACAAGTTATTTTATTGATGTAAGACAGTGAGTTAAAGTTCAATGGTAACTGCAACAGTGGTTTAACAAGACCTGATGGCAAGATACACTTCATTGTTTACTGAATAGACAGGGTCAGATAAAACTCTTAGGGAGACAGTCCCATTGCATCATGAGGTTCAGAAAGAGCCCCTTTGTGTTCTGAACGCCTTCCCCGAGAGAAGTCTAGGTGCAGCTGGATCCAATCCTAGTCCCTGAGTAGGATTTTATGTTTAAAAGATTATATATGTGAAATCAATCCTTTATATCACTTAGCTAAGATTTCAAATCGACATTGAGTGTAACTTATTAAATGCTACCCTCTGGGCCCAATTACTCACCTGGTTTTTAACCCATCTAGTTGTCTAGTCTTCCCGACTGTAACAGCTCCACTAAAGACAAGGTAAATCACAGAAGACAGAGTCAAATATGATTTACCCTTAGTAAGTTCATGCTGACTGAATCATAGAATCATAAAATCATTTAGGTTGGAAAAGACCTCTAGGATCATCTAGTCCAAACTTCATCCAACATCTCTTTGAGACAACGTCTCAAAGCACCACATCTACACATTTTTTTAACACCTCCAGGGATGCTGACTCCATCACTTCTCTGGGCAGTCTGTTCCAATGGCTAACCATTCCTTCAGTAAAGAACTTCTTCCTCATATCTGATCTAAACCTCCCCTGGCACAACTTGAGGCCATTACCTCTTGTCCTGTCATTATTTACCTGGGAGAAGAGACCAGCACCAGCCTTACTACAGCCTCCTTTTAGATAGTGGTAGAGAGCAATGAGGTCTCCTCTCTCTTGTCCAAGCTAAACAATCCCAGTTCCCTCAGGTGCTCCTCGTATGACATATTCTCCAGACCCCTCATCAGCTTTGTTGCCCTTCTCTGCACCCCCTCCAGCACCTCAATGTCCTCTTATACTGTGGCGCCCAAGAATGGGCACAGTACTCAAGGTGCAGTCTCACGAGTGCCAAGAGGTCTCACAGGGCCACAGTCACCTCCCTGCTCCTGCTGGTCACACCATTTCTGATACAGGCCACGATGCTGTTGGCCTTCTTGGCCACCTGGGCACACAAATGGCCCATGTTCAGATGGCTGTCAACCAATACTCCTAGGACCTTTTCCAACAGGTGGCTTTCCAGCCACACTTCCCCAAGCCTGTAGCATTGCCAGGGGTTGTTATGACCAAAGTGCATGATCTGGCACTTGGCTTTGTTAAACCTTATACAGTTGGCCTCAGCTCACTGATCCAGACTGTCCAGATCCCTCTGCAGAGCCTTCCTACCCTCAAGCAGATCAACACTTGTGCTTAATTTTGTGTCATCTGCAAATTTACTGAAGGAGCACTCAATCCTCTCATCCAGGTCATCGATAAATATATTAAACAAGACCAGCCCCAAAACTGAGCCCTGGGGGACCCCGCTTGTGACTGGCCAGCAACTGGATTTGACTCTATTTACAACAACCCTCTGGGCTTGGCCATCCAGCCAGTTTTTAACCCAATGAAGAGTACACCTGTCTAAGACATAAGCCACCAGCTTGTTCAACAGGATGCTGTGGGAGACCCCAGTGCCGAGGTCAGGCTGACAGGCCTATAGTTCCCTGGATCCTCCTTCCTGCCCTTCTTGTAGATGAGTGTCACATTGGCAAGTTTCCAGTCATTCGGGACCTCCCCTGTTAACCAGGATCTCTGACAAATGATGGAGAGCAGCTTGGCAAGTTCCTCCGCCAGCTCCCTCAGCACTCTCAGGTGGATCTCATCCGGCCTCATAGACTTATGCATGTCCATTTGTCATAGCAGGTCATTAACTACCACTTCCTGGATTATGAGGGGATTATTCTGGTCTCCATCCCTGTCTTCAATCTCGGGGGGCTGAATACCCTGAAGGTAACTGCTCTGGCTATTGAAGACAAAGGCAGCACTAAGTACCTCAGCCTTTTCCTCGTCCTCTGTGACGATGTTCTCCCTCTTGTCCAATAAAGAATGGAGATTCTCTCCGACTTTTTTTTTGTTATTAATGTATTTATAAAATTTCTTTTTATTTTCTCTTGCCACAGTGGCCAGACTGATTCCTAGCTGAGCTTTTGCCTCTCTCATGTTCTTTCTACTAAAGAAATCCCTGTAAAGAAATCTACTAAATCCCTGTATTCTTTTTGAGTAGCCTGCCACTTCTTCCAGAGGTGGTAGACTCTTCTTTTTCTCCTAAGTCCCAGCACAAGCTTCCTGTTCAGCCAGGCTGGTCTTCTTCCCCACCAGTTCGTCTTGCAACATATGGAGACAGTCTGCTCCTGTGCCTTAAAGACTTCCTGCTTGAACAAGGTCCAGCCTTCCTGGGCCCCTTTGCCTTTCAGAACCGTCTCCCAAGGAACTTTCTCCACCAGTGTCCTAAATAGATCAAAGTCTGCCCTTTGGAAGTCCATGGATTTGGTTTTGCTGCTCCCCCTCCTTACTTGGCCAAGAATTGAGAACTCTATCATTTCATGGTTACTAAGCCCAAGATGGCCTCTGACCACCATATCTCCCACTAGTCCTTCTCTGTTAGTAAAGAGCAGGTCTAGGAAGGCACCATCCCTGGTGGGTTCGCTTACCAGCTGAGTCAGGAAGTTGTCTCCCACACACTCCAGGAACTTCCTGTACTGTTTGCTCTCTGTTGTGTTGTATTTCCAGCAGATGTCTGGTAAGTTGAAGTCCCCCATAAGAACAAGGGCTGGTGATTTTGAGACTTCTTCCAACTCTCTGTAGAACTCTTCATTGACCTTTTCATCCTGGTTGGGTGGTCTACAACAGACTCCCAACAGGATATCTACCTCACTGACCTGCATCCTCATCCTTACCCATAAACATTCAACTGCTCCATCCCAGTTGCTGATTTTACACAATCAAAACACTCTTTAATATAGAAAGTAACTCCACCACCTTTTCTACTTTGCCTATTCCATTTGAAGAGCTTATAGACATCCATTACAGCACACCAATCACGACAGTCATCCCACCATATTTCTGTGATGGCAACTATGTCATAACCATCGTGTTGCACAACGTCTTCCAGCTCCTCTTGTTTGTTGCCCATGCTGCGTGCATTAGTGTAGATGCACTTGAGCTGGGCTGTCGAATTCCCTTCCAACAGTGGCCTGCTACCCTTAGGCTCAACTCTAGCACACCCTGTTTTATCCCCTTCCCCCTTCAAACCTAGTTTAAAGCCTTTTCAATGAGCCCAGCCAGCTCATACACAAGGATCCTTTACCCCCTCTGGGACAGATGAACTCCATCTGTCACCAGCAGACTGCACAGCGTAAAACTCCAATATCTGAAAGGAGCCTGTAAGAAGGCAGGGGAAGATCTGTTCACAAGGGTTTGTAGCAATAGGAGGAAGAGTAATTGTTTTAAGCTAGAAAAGTGTGGATTTAGGTTGGAAATTAGGAAAAAGTTCTTTAATATGAGGTTTGTTGATCACTGGAATAGGTTGCTCAGAGATGTGGTGGAGGCCCCGTCCCTGGAGACATTCAAGGTCAGTCTTGATGGGGGTCTAAGCAACCTGACCTAGGTAGAGATGTCCCTGCTTATTGTAGGGGGGTTGGACTAGATGGCCTTTAGAGGTCCCTTCCAACCCAACACGTTCTATGATTCTATGATTCTACAAGAGAAGCATACTCCTGTAGAACTGCTGCAAACTTCACCACAGCTCATGCCTTTTCTTCCACCCAACACTGCCTTAAAGCTCTTGCTAGATTTGCTGTAGCAATAAAAATGCACTGAATTGATTGTATGTGGCCCACAAAAGAGATACAACTATCAGTTATCACTACAATGCTGTGTATGAGACTGGCACAATAGGGGCTCTCTGCCACATACAACTGCAGTAGTCTGCTGTGAGGTAGAACCCAAAAGGCTGCAGAAGAAGGATACCATATATTGTCAAAGGTTCAAAATTATCATAATTCAAGAATTATGTGGCCTGATAGCAAGTGGGTACCTCATGACCTCTCATTTAAACTATATTTTTACCTTCAAAGGTTGGACTAGATTATCCTTGAGGTCCCTTCCAACCTGGTATTCTATGGTTCTATGATTTTCCTAAGAGACAAAGTGAGGCTGAGTGACCTACAAATCCCCAGATCATCCTGTTGGCCTTTTTTTGAAGATGGGGGCAACATTTGCCTTAGTCCATGAGCAGGGGACTCCCCAAGTTCCCTGATCTCCACAACTTCTGAAAGATTATAGACAGCAGCCTTGCTACCACATAAACTCGTTCTCTCAGCAGTCTTGCATGAAGTTTTACCCACCATGAGTTGTCTATGGAAACTGAGCTTATATTAGAAATAGAAAAGCAACAGAACAGCAGCAGATAGAACAGATAGAACATCAATGGAACATTAGTACTGCACAGAATTATACTATTAAACCCATTAGCATTATATGTCATATAACTGATTAATTTTCACATTTGCCAGAAGAACCCTTGATAAATTTGATGGGAAAATGATAGTAATATGAGTCACACTTCTCTTTCATGATAACAAATCAGGCAAGTAGGCATGTTTCACATTTGCTGCCTTCTAATTTCAGAACAAGCTGCCAGAAGCAGAAAAATATTAAACTAAAAATTAAAATTTCCTTCAGTCACCTGGATATTACCCAATTAAAGCAAACACTTGTATAGAAATCCTAGGTACTTGTAAATGTTCTTAAATAGTAGTGGCATATGGCTTGTCCAACTACTACCAACTTGTGTGAAGGAGATATTCAGATATTATCACAATATATGCAAAACAAAACTGTTTGGTTTTTTTTCTTTTTTCCTTTTCCATTTTCTATGGAAAGAAAAAACAGGACAGTTGATGAACACTGATCATACTGAATAATCATTGCATGTTGATTGAATACTACATGACTTACCTTCTAAGAAAGAGGGGTAAAAGTGCACAGTACTAAAGAAAGCTACCTTCTTCGCAGATCTTTTGCTATGACATGATGGTATTTTATTTCTTGCTAAGACAAAGCTACTGAAAGCTGTCAAAACACAGCCAAAGTTTCAGTCCTGACACAATGATGTTCATCCTGTTCTGCTACCTTTTGTAAATGCAGAGTACCAGCAAAGTTACACCAGAGTTACATGGGGTCAACTTGGAGTTTAGTTCCAGACCTTTGCAATTGACTAAGATATAGCTAGATCAATGTATCAACCAGCCTGACTGGACATGTAAGTGGCCAGCTTTTCTAACTCAAGTGCTTGGTAGGTGAGAAGGAGAAGATGGGTATACCATGCCTCAGAGATCCAGAGGAAGGACAGTCTTCAAAACATGGCATAGCTTGAAGATACTTAGCACAGAACTAGATCACAGGGTACCACCAGGCTGTAAGTCTTACCAACCATCTCGCCATATTTCTTCACACAGGCAAGGATTTATCTAGTAGATTTTGTGTTGGTGTAGCCTCATCCTCAGTCATGTGATGTAATAGTAGTTACATCTGACCTACATTTCCAACACCATACAAACCACTGTGATCAGCAGATGTAAGTTCTTATTTATTGTCTGTGTCCAGCCTGTTGAAATTTCTTCTCTGTGCTGGGCTAAGCCGGGCTTTTGCAAAAATTTAGTACCTTATGCACCTTCCTTCACCAAAAATCTTTTTTTGGAACAGATCTTTCAGAGGAAAACATCACACTTCTTGTCATATGCATAGGAGAATTTGTAAGGCTAAAAAGTTATGCACTGTAAGCATTTTCTGAGTGTTAAATCTAGAAGTACCCCCATAACATTCTGGTCCTCTGCCAAACCTTCTCTCATTGCAGGGATGTCTCATGCAGTGCAACAGGAAATGTGCTAAGCTTTAGGACTGTGGTGTGTATGCTGGATATGCCAGGAATTAATCAGGTTGCCTTCATTTGATACTAATCACGCTTTTATCTGTTGAGGCACTAAGTACCTGCAGCTTACAGTTTTAATTAACAGCACTTGTTATAGCTGCAACCTTGGGAATATCAAAAGTGCGTATTTACAATTCAGTTGAACTTCATACTCTTCTTTAATATTACAAGACACGCCATCTTCTTCAATTTTTATAGTACATGAATGGGATTCTACGTTTGTCTATTCACCTAGATATAAACCACAGCATGAATATAACTGTAGCAAAACAGGATACAGAAAGACAAACGCAAGGTTTTAGATATGACAATATACTAATTTAGTTGCATTTGGCTACTCCAAAACTGGTCTTGTAAAATTAATTTTAATATGACACAAAAGAATAATCTCAATCATTTCAGAAACTACAATGTTTCCTCAGAAGACTACCCCTTCTGAAGTAATCATTATTCTTCCTTTTAAGTGTGTCCTTCAACTACTCACCTCAAATCCTGCAGCAAAGCATATCACTGAGAAAAGTCAGAGCAAAAAGAGGGAGCTCAGAAGAACATTCTGTTACAAAGCAAGAAAAGAACAAATTGTTCCATTTCTATTCTACTCAGAAAATGGATGTTCCTTTGTTATATAACTGAAATAATACTCGCACTGATGAAATGTAATGTGTATTCAAAATGAACAACTTCTGGTTATTGAAAATGCTAAGTTTTTATTTGCCATGTAATCAACTATGGATGATTACTTCTCAGGAACAAATATTTCTGCTTGCATATTTTATGTATAAATATCTGTTATTACAGATTTTGAATGTTGTTTCAGAATATTTTTTTTTTTTGTAATTAAGAAGAAAGCTTTAAAAGTTTTGCTTTTAAATTAATGATGTAATACCACTCCAGGCAAAATATTCCATTGTGATACTCCAGAAAAACAGTAAAAGATAATTTCTGATCTCTGAACAACAAATAAATAATAATGCTTGTTAAGACAAGAAGGTAAGAAAAACTATTGAGCAGTCTGGGAATTCTACTAGTGAAAAAAGCCAGTGATTGAAGTCAGAAAGTCATCTTTGTGGTATCATAAACACATTTAACTTCAGTCTTTCAATTTCACTGAATTATTCAACTACATTTTCTTCAATGGAAAAGTGAACCCCCCACCTATTTTGTGAAGCGAGATGTTAATAAGAAAAAGAAGTCAAACTTGTCCGGTGCATGCTCATTGGGGAGCTACAGTTTGAGACTCCTTGGTTATGTACATAGGCTTTGCATCAGATTCTGGCAGTATTTCGAATCTTTTAAAAATCATAACGGTTTATGTTTTCTTAGCCAGGGGTGTACATAAATGTACTTGTCAAAGCAGTGGGAGGTACTACAATGCATGAGAATTTTTTTTAGTGTTTAAGCATTCTGCTAAACTGGAGTGCCTTAATTACATTTCTGCTTGCAGAAAGATGTAAAATTCATTTCTATTTACGGTATTACAGAGGCCTGTAAATAGGTGTAAATACCAACCTTGTTTGCAAATCCAACTTCTAATCCAAGTCCATCAGAGATTCATAAGAAACCAATTTATTTCATCTAGTCTAACAGGTTACAGAATTGTTTGACTAGCATATACACCTTGACGACAAGCACTGGAACAGTGCTGATAGAGAACCGCTCTTAATGAGATCAGTTGGGGGTTAATTTTCTTGGGGTATATTTTTCTGGAAAAGCAGCTACCAGAAAAGAAGGATTTATGAGGGTCACACAATTTGCATGCATCACAAGTCAAAATATTATAATATTGAAAAATTACTTCCAATATATTAAGCTAGTATCAGAGGTACAACAGTTATATGCAAATATATCATGACTTCCAGAAAGCTTAATAATTTTATTCAGGTTCGATTTTGCTCTTTTGTCTGTGAGTATCCATCTGTTGTCCTTCGTTGTGGACAATTAACTCCAGAGATAGACTGGTGTTGGTCTCCAAAAAGTCTTTTTGCTCTGTGTTCATACGGCACCTTGAAACAGGGTTTAGGAATGTGACATGGATTACAAAGTATTATAGCTATTCAGATGGTAAATATAAGGAAAAACAATGACAACAAAAAAAAACAACAAAAAAACCCCAAGAATTTCAGAATGTCAACAGATACCTGGGATTAGTCATAAAATGCTACTGCCATGTAGCTATTCTCTGATTGCAGAAGCCAAGTTCTGACAGATGCCCCCAACAAACAGTTGCGTTGGTGTAACAAGTTACCAGGTACTAGAGTGTTATTCTACATTTGCCAGAGGTTATTGCCACCCTAAAAAGCATGCTAACTTCATGTGAATGATGCCATATCTTCTCCAGCCAAAATCAGGCAGTGTTAATTTCAATAGTTTCAACTGGGAGTTTGAGCTAATCCATCTGATTTTGCTTGAATTAGAACAGGAGAAAGTTCCCCAAAGTAGTCTCCTTTCACAGATGAGGGGCAGTAGCCTCCTGCAGAGAACCTGGAATAGGCTGCTTAGTCAACAGTATTTTAAGCAAATCCAGGACATAAGGAAATCACTGTATATGCGGTTCAAACATGAAACTTAAATATAGGGAAAAAAGCAACATTCACCTTTTGAGTTTGTGCACTCCATAGAGGTAAACTAGTTTTCCCCTTGATCCTACTAGTAGGGTGACATTTCTTTGTCTTTTTTCAGATTTTTCAATACTTAGCCTCTGTCACTGATGTCCGTCCTTACACTTTGCACATTCTTTTATATCTCTGCAAAACTGAGTGTAAAGTGGTGTCAGTGAGGTATACCATATTTTAAATAAATAAATGACAGATGTATTAATGCCTTCAATTTCAGGGTATAATCTTCCATACCTTTCTTGGACAACTGACTTGTGAGATCATTTTGGTTCTAGATAAAGTGATTGTGCAAAAGTTTATCTGATTAGGTGGTTTTTTCTGTAGCACATCAAGTAAGAAATAGTGTGCAAATAGAGTAAGCACACTTTACTATCGTTGCTCCTACCTTAATCTTGCCTTTTAAAGAGCCTCATATCATAGAAATTGATAAGAGGAAAAGTTCAGAGGAATCACAAGGCACATGAAACTCTGAACTTTCTGAGTTCACACTGCTGGGTTTCAACTCACAATTTAGCATTTATTAACAGATTTTCATGGATATCTAGTAATTTGAAATGAGATTAGATACACCTTCATTGTAGATACAATGTAGTACTTTGTAGATACACATTGTAGTATCAACATTCTCAATCAGATTAGGAAAACCCCACTGTAAACCATGACAGCTTTTTGTTCCTAAATCTCAAAGGAATCCAAACCAACTGTTTTAGACAGAAGTTATTGGATAAGGTAGAGCAAGAGAAGAAGAAAATTTGCTGGTTGCACCAGATTGTTCTGGAAAATCAAAGTAATCATGGTGTTCTAAAGATGTGAGAAAGAAGAGGTCTTTTTTTTTTAAACTGGCTAATAGAGGAATCAATAAAAGTGAGATCTCAAACAAGAATTTTGGCTTGAAGGAAAACAAGGTGGCTAGTTTGAAGTAGAACTGGTGTGCCAAAAGTCTTTTCCAGTTATCCAAATTCATCAGGCAATCTTTCAAAAAAAAAGTCACCTCTCCCTTCAAACCTCCCTTGCAAGAGTTTCCAAGAGTACAACACAATATGAAATGCTACTGTCGAGTAAATTTTCATGGCAATAATAGAATAGACTAAGGACCTACTATTAACTAAGCACATTTCTACATTTTACTTCATTTGCTGTCTGTAAGGAACCAGTTTGATCACTACAGGAACAAGGTATGCATTTAGTATCCACTGTAAATTATAAATTTCAATGGGAAAAGTAATGACTCTGCAGCTATCTGACAAATATTTTAAAATTAGACAATGTGACAACATTTATGCTGACAAATAAAATCTGATGCTTTTCATATTAATTTTAGTCAAAAAATAGCTTTTGGGAGAGAGCATTCCTATGCTTGCCATTGATTATAGTTCTAGTAATTTTTTTCTATATAATGAGCTGCCATGTTTTTTACACAGGGAAGAAATTCTTTACAATTAATGTGGTGAAACACTAGCAGAAGTTGCCCAGAGAGGTAGTAGATGCCCCATCTGTGGAAAAATTCAAGGTCAGGTTAGATGGGGCTCTGAGCAACCTCATCTAGTTGGAGATGTCGCTGCTCACTGCAGGGGGCTTTGCACTAGATGACCTTTAAAGGTCCCTTCCAATTCAAACCATTCTATGATTCTATGAGTCTTCGACTCTATCAAATTTTTCTAGCACTAATTCTTAGGAGTTACTGCTAAATACAAGACAAAAATTAATCAGATGTTTTAAAATCTATTTACTCATATTTTCAGAATATTTTAATAAGAAAGGCATTAAAATGTTTGGTTTGTATCTATTTTCTTTTTAAATCAGAGGTTCAATTTCCTTTTTATTTCAGTGATTACAGATCCTTTACCACTAGAAAACAAATTTATAAAAGAAAGGTTACCAGAGTAAATTAACCCACTTATCTCCAGAGTTCAAACACTGCATGATATTTCAAGGATCATTTGAGAGAGAAAGAAAATGACCACAAATTAATAGTGTGAGTCCATACCCAAGATAATTTATCTTAGAAACAGAAAAGGACAAACGGTCAGGTAAAAACTGCATTGTTATGGAACTGAAAAGCAGATTAGCAAGTACATTAAAAAAAAATAAGAAGAATTCAGGTGCCAATGTTCAGAACTGCAATCGGGAAAACTTTTCTGTCATCTAGCCTGCAGTTGCCTATACACCATTAGCTTCTACCTTTACGTAGATATGCTTCTCTGGATGTCCAGATTATCTCGATACTTCACAATGCTGAGCACCTCTATACCACTCCAGTTTCAGGTGCACTGTGTGGGCATTCTTCCACAAGCAACACCCCTCAGTCTAGTAAAGCATTCTTGTGGCCCTTGAACCAAAGGCCAGAGGCCTAAGATACCCGTTTCCAGGAGGTCTGGTCTGCTAACCAAGACATAACATCTACTATGCCAGCAAAAACTTTATACATTCTGTGTCAACCAGCACAGTCCGGATGCAGGAACAACCACAAAACCACGGATGAAATGCAAAGAGTAAATTTATTTTTGTTACTTAGCCAGCCAGAGGATCCCTGAAGCAGCACCCAGGCAGAAGCACACAAGCAGGGATGCAGGCACCCTGGGGCTCAGTCCGTGCTAGAGTATCACTGAACTGGTTGTTTTCTACCTTTACATCAGGGATTCACACAGGCATAGTTTACTACTGTGCTTTGATCTTTCCCATAGCAGGGCAGGAATCTCAAGCATATTTGATAGGATGCCTATGAGTCTATCACAGGCCTATGTTATCACAGAGAGATATTTTATTTATCCAACACACAAAGCTAAAAACCAATTAGTATGATACATGCGTTCTTCAATACTCCAGCTGCAAGCCACTGAAAGTCACTTGATCATTGTTGCAATCCTTCTAATCAAACTTATGTTATCTTCTCACACTTCACAAGACCCATATGCTTTTCTTTTAAGTGGATCATGTAATAGAAAAAAGACGCACTGGTGTCACCATTATCACCTTCCTAGGAGGTGGATCTTGTCAGTTCACCACTTTCTGATAACTGCTCTCACCACTGTGCTGATCTGTACTTTAAAAGAAAAGATAAAAACATCTACCCAGTTCAGTTCTATGCTGCAATGTTAATTCTAGTCCATCATTTTTTTTCCAGAAAATTAAATTTGTGGAACAGTCTCAGTAGGAAGAATTAAAAACAAGGGCTGGTTTATAATTAGTTAGTTCAGTGAAGATAAAAATTTAAAAAGTAATAAAAATTAACAGTTCTAGTTCTGATGGGAAAAGCAAAGCTGAAATTTATTTATTTATTTCCTCTAGCACTATCTACTTTCTTCTGCTTATAACCTATATGAGATGTCAACTTGAAAGAACTATGTATGGTGTGTCAGGCTATAAAGCGGGCTTCCTTCAGCTTGTTTTAAAGTTCCAATAATTTTAAAAAAGAAGAAGAAAAAGGAAAATATTAAGAAGAAGGGAAAGGGAAAGTGAAAGGGAAAGTGAAAGGGAAAGGGAAAGAGAAAGGGAAAGGGAAAGAGAAGAAAAGAAAAATAAATGAAAGGAAGAAAAATAAACAAAAAAGAGAAAGAAAAGAAACAGATAAAGAAAAAGTAAAAAGAGAAAGAAAAGATAAAAAGAAAACATACAAAGAAAAAGGAGGAGAAAAGGAAAAAAGAAAAAGAAAAAAGAAAAAAAGAAGAAAAACGGAGAAAGAAAAAACATAAAAGAAAAACTTAGGTTTTCCAATCATAGTCTAGAACTCGTAATAATACAGAATCAGAGCCATAAACCCTTAAGCAATACCAAATCAGCATTGGTTTTCACTCTGTGATTATTTATACATTGAGTTAGTCAACTTAGAGACAGCTTAACAATCTCTTCAACGTTTTCCTTCCTGCAATGTGACATTGCTATTAACTTCTCTATTCCTCTACTACATTTTTAAGCAGGGAGCAGTGACTCAAATGAACTCTTCCTTTCTCTCATTTATATTGTTCAGATATTAATTACTTGGTAAGAAACCCACATTTGGGTGTTTGGATGAGTTTTTATTTTTCTTTTGGATGTGTTTTTCTACTCTGAAACTTCATTCCTGTACATATTAATAGTGCTTCTGGTTTTACTCCTTTACTCACACAGAAGGAAGGGGGAGTTCACCCCACATTACATTTTGATATCACCTGTGTTTCATGTAAAACACTTTCAGACAGATCCAGTCACATCAGCTTGCTCAAATAGTGTGTTGAAGTGCTCTAACAAAGCAAGCCAAAGAACTTGGAAATTAGACACCCCATGGAGTGTTAGTAGTTCTCATGGCCTTATAAATATTGATAATTACAAAACCATTAAGTAGTGTGTCTCTGTTGCAAAAGATACCATAGAGAGCACTGAAAGAGATTTTCCTAATGAAAAGAAGTAAAGAAAAGAAAAAAGAATTGCACAGACATTATGCTACCTTGCCGTGAAATCAAGGAATTTTGCTGAATAGCTCAGTGTTTCCTGCAGGGAAAAAAAAATTGCAGGAATGTGTCAGGCACAACCTGGTATTGGATGATAAAGGAAATTAAAGACTGAGACTATAGCTATATCTTTCTTTCAAAGTCAAAATAAAAAGACATGTGTTGAGTGCTTTGATTTGAAATCATGGTGTTCAAAAAACAGGAAAATATTTATCCAGTAGGTCACATAATGTCAGATGAAGTAGACTCCTACACTAAAAATAAAGATTTTCATGAAGAAACTTAGCTGATCCCATTTATAATTTGGAATAATTTACAGGAATTTTAACAGGTAATGCTTTGGTCCTCTGTATTCACATTTCTGGCTTTGATGATGTGCCCACGGATGCTTTTGAACTTCCACAGTGAAACAAGGACTTAGGCACCATGGGTACTATCAGCTCCCTGAGGCAAGGAGCGCTAGTGGCTCCTCTGTGTCCATCGGGGCAGGGCCTGGCGGTCAGGAACCATTGCAGTGCCCTAACCAGGACCAAGGTAGCTGGGAGGTGGTGGGACAAGCCCACCCTCAGGCACTGGGTACCTCCCTGGAGACAGGGCTGGGCTGAGGCTGGGCTGGGACATGGGCCCTCAGGGGGGCCTGTCTTGATGGGGCCAATCGCTGGGCAAGGGAGGGCTGTGGGGAGATGGAGACTGGCCTTGCTGTGGGGTCACTGGGACAGGAGCTGGTGGCCCTGGTGGTCTGACATGGGGTCCTGGGCCATGGGCAATGTTGGGGGAGCCCCAGAGGAGATTTGACATGGACAGTCATGGCTGGTCATGCTCTTGGGGCCATGATAGGAGGCAAGTGAATCAGTCTGCTTTATTTTCAGAACATTTAAAGTTCCATATTTGTTTTTCTACCAGGTGCAGATGCCCAGATTCTAGCAAGGGTAACTTCAGTGGCACACTGTGAGGAGCGGCCAGGGCTTCCCCATGGCAGACACATCCAGTTCCAGCTGGCTCCAACGGCCCCAGCGCAGGGCACCACCGAGCCCCCCAGCCACAGGCGGGTGGACGCCTCTGGTAAAGCCTGGGGGAGAAGGGCAAAACACTGCCTGGCAGCCAGGGCTGAGAGACACTGGGTGAGCAACAGAGAGTGGGAGGTGGGCAGGAGGTGCTCCAGGCGCCCCAACAGAGATGTCCCTGCGGCCCCGGGAGAGACCCCGCTGGGGCAGCTGGTTCCTGCAGCCCGCGGGAAGGCCTCGGGCTGGAGCAGGGAAAAATGGGAGGAGGAAGGAGCAACAGAGAGGACCTGAGATGGAGTGACCAGAGCCTCCTATTCCTTGTTCCCCTGTGCCACTTAGGAGGGAGAATGTACAGGAGACAGGAGTGAAGGACTGATGTTGTCTCTGTTTCCCAGTATTAAGCCTATTTGAATTGGGTTCTCCAGGCGTCCCAGTAGAGAGACCCCTGCGGTCTCTTGGAAAGACTAATAGAAACTGTTATTTTTTCAAAGGTGCTCATCATCTAATTGTTTGTAGGGCTATTCCAGTCTATGAACCTCCTCAAATAACACAAAAGTTCTAGGCATAGTTTAAGATTTCTGAAATTTCTACAAGTATGTGGATCAGGTATGTTAGTCTACAGCAATTGAAATACAGCTTTTAAAAGGTGCTGATATTCTTGTAGATTATAGGACCCTTGGAAAGACTTTACAAGTTCATTTATACTTAAAGCAAAAATATATTCAGGAGTTGTTCTTCTTGTGAAAATGAAATGCATTGGTGACACTAGAAAATAAAAGTAAATTAATGTAGAATAATACTTATTTCACTTGCATGAAAAACTTTAAAAATATCATCTTGTATGTGCTTCAATTTGCAACAATTTTAAAAAAATATATTTAAGGATCCTTTTACTGCTAGCATATCTTATTGTTCTAAAATACAGAGTTCTATTTTTACTTTAAGTATAACATCATTCAAAACCCTTTGCTATGAGAAATGACTTGTACAAAGAATTGAACTGAGTATTCAAAGGCTTCGAAGCATAGCAACTTAATCCATTTCAGAGCCAGTGGTACACTTTCCTTGGAGAACCACACTTTCATTTCACTTATTTCAAAGTGAATCACAGCTCCATACTCACTATTAGTTTAAATGTCAGTTCCATGAGATTCATTAAAAATTACTTTACTAAAAACATTTACTGCAACACGAATTAAGCTGCATGTTTCCAGAGGGAGAGTGAGCTCAGTATCAACAAGAGGAAACAACGTTGAGGTAAAGCTACTAAGGAATTTTTTGTAATTTGGTATGATTAGCAGCTATGTGTCTCTAAATAAACAGATTACGCAACTGTCTTACAAAAATAGTAAGAGGGAGTAACATCATTCCCTCCCCCGTATCTCAATTTTATATGAGGTTTTGAGGATTTGAGAGGGGGAATTCTGGTAGGGAGCTACTAATTTCCTATGCCCTTTTTCAGACCAAGAAAAATATTTTTGAGATATTTGAGCAAAACTGTCATAATCATTGTAAGCATTAACATGATTAACTTTTCCTCTTATACTTTAGCTGAAACATTTGCCTCTACATAGCTCACAAATTCCTCCAGTTCTTATCAAAGAACTATGGTCAAAGTTCATATAAAACTTACTCTACAACTATAAAGACCACTTAGATTAAGTATCCAGGATTTTGGGATTCCTTCCCTCACTGGTATTTCTGATCAAAGCTAAGTCCTCTAAGGTATACTACAATTTATTATTATTATTATTCCTTAAACTTTTTCTTTATTTTCCTTTTTTTTCTATAAAAGAAAAATAAAATAAGATGATTTGTTCTTGAGAGATTCAGCCCCTGAGGTAAGGAAAGACATTTCCCAAATTCTGCAATACCTTCAATCCTCTCACCTTTCCCCTGAAACCCAACATATATCTTCTCAATGTAAGTCTAAGTTTTAAATTGGGTAAACCACTGCATATTCATGTGTAGGACAATAACAGAATACAGAATAACAGAACCACAAGACTTGGCATTTGATAACAAGATGCTCACAGAGGTATCCTGAACTATTGCTTCATTTTCAAGTAGACCACTATCATAGCAGACTTTCATAATCACATAAAACGCAATGGCTGAACCCACTAAGAACCTAAATGAATAAATGAACAAGCATCAAAAGGTAAATATCTTGTAACCTTCCAAAAATCTTTGGACCCAGTCATATTGCTACATTAATTGTTATACAATAAATGAGAATTGTAAGTTCATGCGGATAATATTTACAGGTACCAAGTATGACAGTGTGCAGAGAGTTGATAGGGTCTGTCTGAGATTCCATGAATTTCTGACAGCTTGCCAGTACAGCCAGTGACAGTCTTGAGTCAGGTTTGAAATCAGACCCTGAGTAGCACAACCCACTGTGTCAAACTAGTTATTTTTAATAAGTTTATGCATTTTCATTATGCCAGACATTCATTGTCATGTTATTGGATCCTTAATGAAATAGGAGAGAGATTATTAATCTTGGTAATAAAATGTTTGAATACAAAATTTACAAAGTTATGTGTAGTAGAAACCACACAGAAGTTAACGGGCCAAATGTAGTACTGGCTTAATTCCACTCAAATCACTGCAGATAAACCAGGACTTAGTCTGAGTTAATGACTTTTGTACTATGCTAGTGAATTTCTGTCATACATATGACTGGGTATAATTTCTTGCATTTAAAACAACAAATGGCATTCCCTCCTGAATGCACTGTTGTATATTGTCTCATCTATTCATGTCAAAGACACAGACGTTTCATGGAAGTGCTTTTCATCCATGCACAAGGTGCATCCAAGTGACAAGTTGAATATTGGTGAGTTTGAAAAGGCTGTTGTTTATTGAACTATGAATTACGATGGATAATAAACAATAGTCACAATGAGTCTGTGAAAAAACAGTAATTAAGATCACTGTTTTGTTTTGTTAATAAAGTTAAAAAATCGTAACCACACAACCAAAAAAAAAAAACCCAAAACCCTCAGCGAAGTGGACCCTAACTTTGTAACAAATATGGCCAGTTTATAAAGAATTAATGATGACATGCGGAACTTTTCCTGTTGCAAATAGTGAGACATCATGGGAGCAATTTGCATTGAACTAACATAGGAATTAAGACGTGGTAGTTGCTCAGGAGCGAAACTCCTCCTTAATTACATAATAAACAAACAAGAAAACACTTCAAGTAGACTAAACACTTAATGAAGAATAAACTTTTCTGGCAAAAGCTGTCTAAACTTAATAGAGGATAAAAGAAATTTTCCTGTCTATTCTGCTGGAGGAAAAATCTTACATGATCCATTTTTGCCCAACTGAATTTTCAAATTTTTCTTCTCTGGACAACCTATTCCAATGTCTCACCGCCCTCATCATGAAAGATTTCTTCCTATAGTCAATCTAGATCTATCCTTTTTCATTTTAAAACTATTGCCTTATCACTACAGGTCCTGGTAAAAAGTCTTTCTCTGCCTTTCTTATAAGCCCTCTTTAAGTATTGAGCAGCAAAAATGTCTCCCCAGAGCCTTCTTTCCTCCAGGCTGAACAACCACAACTCTCTCTGTTTTTCTTCATGGGAGAGCTGTTCCAGCCTATGATCATTTTTGCGGACCTCCTTTGGACCTGCTCCAACAGGTTTATATTTGTTTTGTACTGAGGAAGCCAGAGCAGGATGTTGTGCTCCAGGCGGGGTCTCAGGAGAGTGGAGTAGAGCAGGAGAATAATATCCCTTGGCATGTGGACTACTCTTCTTTTTATGCAGCCTGGAATATGATTGGCCTTCTGGGCTGCAAGCGCACGTGGCCAGCTCATACATAATGTTTCATCTGCCAGTATTGTCAAGTTGTTCTCTGCAGGGCTACTGTCAATAAATTATTTGCCTAGTCTGTACATATACCAGGGATTGCCTGACCTAGGTTCTGGACCCTGCACTTGACCTTGTTGAACTTCATGAGATTTACATGGGTCCACTTCTCAAGCCTGTCCAGGTGTCTCTGAATAGCATCCCTTCCTCAAGTGAATCATTCCTCAACTGCACCACTCAACTTGTGTCACCTGCAAACTTGCTGAGTGTACACTCAATCCCACTATCTGTGTCATTGATGAAGATAAATAGTATTGGTCCCAGTATAGACCCTTGAGGGTGTCACAGAGGCACCACTAAAGCAGTAGCTACCAAAAATGCTTATTTATTCCAATAAAAAATTACCCAGCACTCTGAAAGACCAAAGTAAATTATAAGTTTGGATGTCAGGTGGGAACATAATAGTGCACAATTAATGCCTAAATTTCATGAATATTCTTGTTTAGAAGGATGACCCAAAATGTCAATGATATGATAAGTTCAGTTACTAGTATCATAGTTAATAAAATCTGTGAAAAAAGTTTTTATATTTGAAAGGAATTCACATATAGTGCCCTCTTTATTGGCATGTTCACAGGCAATGCCACCAAAAATGCAGTCAAACACACTCATAAACAAAGGTACGTTTTCACTTCACAGAACAAAACAATTATGTTGGTAAGAAATGTAGCCAATGACCCTTTACTTTGTGAATAGGCAGCTCTGTTTTTTTTCAGGCCTGCCAATCTACATCTGCTCATTAATGTTGCTTTCATATATTCAATTACTAATTCAGCTCCACATCATTTCTTCTACTCTTTGAAATTCAGTTTAATGGAATTTTTATGAACATATTTTTGCCTTTGAAAAATAAATGTTATTTTCGTTTAACCTGTTCAATAAGAAATTACATCGCAGTTGAAAGTGCATTTTACGGAAGATGTAGCTTCCATCAAGCATTAGATAGGATAATGTTAAATTACAGATAAAATACAACACAACAGTTGCAGGTATGCAATCCATTATTTTCCTGGATGTCCTCTGTAAAGACATTTCAAAGACATGAAACTGGTCCGTCTCTTTAAATAAGACCTCTTGCACACTAGCTCAGCTTTACTTCAGGCAACTGAAAAGGTACCTTTTTCTTATTTTATTGTACATAACCAGCTTCATTACTTAAGGCGACAGACTTTTGTAGCACTCTAGGTTTTCTTTGAACTGGAATATGTTACAAATCCATTTGCTTTTGCAGGAAAGGTGTGAATCAATAAACTTTTTAAAAAGAATTCTTACCCAGTGCAGACACTTGGCTATACCATCCCTCTCCCATACATCAGTGACCCTCTACAGTGTGGCACAAGTTATTTCCCAGCTTTTCCCATGCTAAACGTATTTTCAAATATAGTTCTCTTGGGAGTTCCTTTGCATAATACTTTATTTAGATTGTTTCCTTAAGAAAAAAAAGAAACACAACACCCTATGTTTATGAGGATGCAGCATCATGCCATACATCACCATGCCTTCAGCATTATGTGTCTTGGAAAAAAACAGCAAAGGGTTCATTCAGCAAGACTTAATATCAGGGTCTTAACTGCAATACTAAAGCCAAAGGATTACAAATTTTAAAAGTAGTCTAATTACATTTAATAAATAGATAGTTACTGTGGTACTCATCTTTATCTGGTCAGAAATTCAAAGATGTAATCTACATCCAGGTGTTCATGGTGGCATTTGAATGCTGCCCTTACTTGTGAACCTTGATAATAAGTGTGTTGCTCTCCAGACTGGGTGGTTCTATTCATAGCACTATTCATGACCTTATTTAGGTTCTCCCTCAAGCAAATTCTTAGTGTCCTTTAACCTTAATAATATTTACTTCCCACCCATTACAAATATAGGTATGGAATTTCTTGCATTTCATATTTTTGTTGTGCCAATGAATTTAGACTCTGCATACAGAAAAAAAAAATGCATTTAATAGTTCTTCTAGGAGTTAATTGACTTACATACTGTAAGATTATTTCTTCTGTTACCATTCTGAGATCATTTCAGTTTCCACCATTCCCTACACTGAATTGCCATTGGAGAGCATTTATGATGGATATTACGTAAGTTATTATACAACTATTATCTGTTTTATCTGGAATGTCACCACCTTTACACAAAAAATACACAATTTCATAACGTGTTGCCTAGCATATGCTTATGAATTAGTGTTTCTTCTATTGATCATTTCCATGTCACAATGCCTTTTGCCTTGTTCTCCCACAAGTGCTGGGAAAACAAGAAAGCACATTACCTTTAAAAGACATCTGAGATCAAAGTTCCTATTTTACTACTCCATGTGACCTGAAGTGCCCTGCATCTGTATTTCAGTTGAATCCAGTGGTCCCGAGAAATGGTGAGCTTCTCTTGTAGACAAAAATTCATACATCTGTTAAAAAAAGAGATTAAAAAAAGAGGGAGAGTGATATAATATTTTCCGTCTTGCCAATTCATTTGAGGTATTAGCAGAATCATATTTAAACAGCAGGTGATTATGCTATTTTAGCTGCATTTAATCCCTGGGAGAGGCAGGATGCGGAGATATGCACATTCAAGTTTTTTCACTGAAGTGATCACAGACAGCAAGACAGTTTCAGTTATTAATGATCTGGCTTGCTTTTAAAACAAATTCTTAATAAAATAACTTCAAAACTACACAGCAAATGTATATATCTGTCAAGGTTTAGGGAGGGGCCAGCCACTAGAATGACAGACACCTCTCCCCTCCCAAAGGGGAAGAGAAAGGGAATAAAGGAGAGAGATTTATGGATTGGAAAAGAAAACTGAAGCAGCTTTAATGAAAATAATGATGATAATAATAAAATGGAATATATACAAATGTATATAAAACCAATATTGAACACAACCCCCTCCAATGGCAATTATGACACTGTCACCTCTGATGCTGGGGAGCAGGCACTGGGCAAGTCCCAGACTGGACTCAGTGGCAGACAGGAACCTGATTCAGGAGCCAAATTCTGGAACTGGGTTCAGGAACACATGGATTTGGATCAAAGACAGAATGGACAGAGTCCTGCTGAGATGCCACCCATTGAGGAAGAGCTTGACTCTCATGATCCCTTGGCTTTATACTGAATATGACATACATGGATGGAATACCTTGATGGGTTTAGGATCACCTGTCCTGGCCACTCCACCTCACAGGTGTAGCGTTTTACTTTCTCCACTCCCAACATGGTAAACAAGATTTAACAGTGTCCTTGATCTGCGTACTAATCCTTGGTACTAACTCTAAACATCAAGTGTTATCACTGCTAGAAGCAGACACTGTCTGCGAAAATACACTGTTAACTCAAGAAAGTGCAGTTAGTTAGAAGAGGTTGAGCTGAAAAGTAAAATCACTGAACAGAATAATTCCGTTTTAACTCAAATTAGAAAGAGTGCTAAGCCTGTATTTAGATATCTTGGTGCTTATTTAAGCACCTATTAATTATTGAAAAACTTAGAAATTCCCATAAACTCCAAAATAATTCTACCTTTCATTTATCAATTTCTACAGTTCTTTGTTAATATCTGTTAGACAGCGTTGATGTCATTTGAAGAAACTTGAGAAATGCAGGCTTATTATTCTTGATGCAATTGATGTAAACAAGTAAGAAACAATTTGCAAACACCTTAATTAAACTACATTACTACAGGTATTGACATTTTAAATAGACTTCAGGATCCCAAGTTTCAAAAACTAACCTTCTTTAACCAAAATATGATCAGTCTTTTTAAAACGCCTCTATTTATAATCCATCTCCTTTTTTTTTCTCTTCCACCCAGTAAATACTTTAATATTATCTATGTCGTTAATTCATCCTTTACTGAGTAAAGATACTAAGTCAGATAATGTAGGCACTACCCAATCTTACTTGCTATAAAACTATAGTAAGCATATTAAAGCATAAACATAAAAATGTCTTATCCAGAAAATTAATATCAAAGTAGTTTTTTGTTTAGTGATAATGTCCTCACATACACTTCAGAGAAAGTCTGAGCTCTCCCAGAAGACTATGGACCCGATCTACTTTTCTGTAATAAAAATACACACATATATACAAGACACAGACAGTAAGGGCTGTCGATTTCCATTCATTAATTTAAAAGATGTTGGCTTCCAGTCATTAATTTAACAATTATATCAATTACATGACAGAAAGTAATGCATCCAACATTTCCTTTTCAATTGAAAGTGCAGTAAAGTCTTAATTTCCTACTTATTGTGCCTTTTAGCTAAGCAAGCAAATTTTAATATCATAGTCTTTTATTTCAGTGAGACATACAGTTACTTTTTGTGATCATAGAATAAAACAATAGAAAACATGACTATATCAGTAAATCTCAGAACATGCCATCAGTACCACTGTTATCTCTTATGTTGCTGTAATTAAAACCCCACTTTGTCTTCCAAATAACAGCAATGTGTTCACAAGACTGGGAAGATTCCAAGTGTCTAGCAAGACAACCTGCCACTCACTTATCTTCTAACCAAACATATAAACCACAATAAGGTCTCCCTGGAACCTTTTCTTCTCCAGGCTGAACAACCCCACACCTCTCAAGCTGTCCTCATAGGAGAGGTGCTCCAATCCTCTGACTATCTTTATGGCCCTCCTCTGGACCTGGTCAATGAGGGCCATGCCTTTCTTACGCTGGGGCTCCCAGAGCTGAACACAGTACTACAGGTGAGGTCTCATCAGCATGAACTAGAGGGGGAGAATCACCTCCTTCGACCTGCCGGCCAAGCTTCTCTTGATGCAGCCCAGGATTTAATTGGGTTTTTGGGCTGCGAGCACAGATTACCAGCTCATACTCAGTTTCTCATCCACCAATATCCCTCAAGTCCTTCTCTGCTGGGCTGCTTTCAATCCACTCATTGTCCAGCCTGCATTTGTGCTTGGGATTTTCAGGAACTTGCACTTGACCTTGTTGAAATTAATGAGGTTGGCATGGGCCCAACTCTCAAGTCTGTCAAGATCCCTCTGGATGGCATCCCTTCCCTCTAGCTTGTTGACTACACCACACAGCTTAGTGTCTTCATCAGACTTACTGAGGGTGCATTCAATCCCACTGTCCATGTAACTGATGAAGATGTTAAATAGCACCAGTTCCAATACAGACCACTGAGGAATGCCATTCATCATTGGTCTTCATTCAAACATCAAGTTGTTGACCACAGCTCTCAATTCCTTATCCACTGAGTGCTCCATCCATCAAATCCATGTCTTTCCAGTTTAGAAATAAGGATACTGTGTGGGATAGTGCCAAATGCTTTGCCAAAGTCCAGGTAGATGACGGCAGTTGCTGTTCCCTTATCCACAAACAATGCAACACTGAAATAGAAGATGACCATATTTATCAGGCATGATTTGCCCTTAGTGAAGCCATGTTGGCTTTCACCCGTCACCTTTCTGTTTTCCATGTACCCTAGCGTAGTTTCCAGGAGGATCTGCTCCATGATCTTCCCAGGCACCGGGGCAAGAGTGACTGGCTTATAGTTGATCTTCTACAATGGGCAATTTTTTATTCTGTCAGACTCTGCGTTTGCCTTCTGCAACTTGTGTGGTGTGGCTGGAGCACTTGTTGGTGAAGAGTGAAGCAAAAATGTTGTTCAATACCTCAGCCTTCTCCAGAGCCCAGGTAATCAGGTCTCCTGTTTCCTTCCAGAAAAGGCCCATATTTTCCCTAGTCTTCCTTTTATCACCAAGGTACATAATAGAAGCTTTTCTTGTTACCCTTGACATCCCTCATCCCTGGCCAGATTTAATTCTATCAGGGCTTTGGCTTTCCTAACCTGGTCCCTGGCTGCTCAGACAGTTTCTTTTTATTCCTCCCAGGCTACCTATTCTTGCTTCCACCCTTGATATGATTCCTTTTTTTGTGTTTGAGTTTGTCCAGGAGCTCTTTGTTCATCCATGCAGTCCCCCTGGCATTTTTGCCTGACTTCTTTTTTGTGGTGATGCATTACTCTTGAGCTTGAAGGAAGTGATCCCTGAACACTAACTAGCTTTCTTGGGCTTCTCTTTCCTCCAGGGTGTCTATTGCTGACACTGGCCTCAAACTGATAGGAGTGGGATGGATTGAGGTTTCTCTCCCCCAGCAACTTCACAAGCTTGCCGAACTTATGACTGAAGATGTTCTTCCCCTTCTCCGACAAACAGATCCCGTCAGCCCCCAGGAGACTAGATTTCTCAAAGTGAGTTCCAGGGTCTAAGGAGCTGAACCCTTGGCTGTGGCACCAGTCCCATAACCAATCATTGATTTGCCAGGTTTGTCTGGCCGTTTCAAATTCCTTCCCTTCCACCAGGAGGATTGATGAAAAACTACCTTCACTCCAATGTCCCTTATTGACACTCCCAAGGCACTGTAATCCTTGACTACTACTGTCACCCATCATCGTTTCCTAATTGTGCTGGTTGTTATATGGGGTGGCAGATTGGGCTGCCTTGTTTGGCTCCAGTGTCTCCCCTCATATGACAGTCCTTTCCTCTTCAGAGTGACAAAGCAGTTCACAGAATCACAGAATGATAGGGGTTGGAAGGGACCTCTGAAGATCATCTAGTCCAGCCCCCCTGCCAGAGCAGGTTCACCTAACACAGGTTGCACAGGACAGTGTCCAGGCAGGTTTTTAGTATCTCCAGAGGTGGAGGCTCCACTACTTGGCTGTGCAGCCTGTTCCAGTGTTCTGCCACCCTCAAAGTAAAGAAGTTCCTCCTTGTGTTTAGATGGAACTTTCTATGTTCAAGTTGGTGCCTGTTACCTCTTGTCCTGTCACTGGGCACCACTGAAAAGAGTCTAGCCCCATCCTCCTGACACCCACCCTTTAAGTATTTATAAGCATTGATAAGATCCCCACTCAGTCTTCTCTAGTCTAAAAAGACTCAAGTCCCTCAGTCTTCCTTCATAAGAGAGATGTTTTAGTTCCCTCATCATCTTTGTAGCCCTTTGCTATACCCTCTCCAGCAGTTCCCTATCTTTCTTGAACCAAGGAGCCCAGAACTGGACACAGTACTCCAGGTAAAGCCTCACCAGGGTGGAGTAGAGGGGGAGGAGAACCTCACTCAAACTCATCTTCTTGATGTACCCCAGGATGCCATTGGCCTTCTTGGCCACAGGGACACATTGTTGGCTCATGGTCATCCTGTGTCCACCAGGACTCCCAGGTCCTTCTTCATGAAGCTGCTTTCCAGCAGGTAAGCCCCTAACCTGTACTGATAAATGGGGTTATTCCTCCCCAGGTGCAGCACCCTACACTTGCCCTTATTGAATTTCATAAGGTTTCTCTCTGCCCAACTCTCCAGCCTGTCCAGGTCATGCTGGATGGCAGCACAGCCTGGTGTGACAGCCACCCCAAGGAGTTTTTTTTAGCTAGCTACCAAAGCATTTAAATGCATTTCTTTTCTTTTCTTTTCCAGTTTAGGAAAACAAACAAGCAAACAAACCAGCCCAGAAGAAAGTAATAAAAAGGGAGTCCGTTACATGACTGAAATAGATTCCTAGACTGAGTCACTATCAGATTCATTCAGTGTTGGTTTTTTGGTTTGTATAGTTTATTTTCTTAAAAGTCATGTGTTGTGTTTTCTGAAATCCAAAAATTGTTAGCTGGTCAGAGATAAGTCTACAGAGTAGTTTCAACATGTGAGCTGGTCTATTTGTTTAAACATTGCATGTGCTTATCCATAGAAGATATTCAGTCATATTCGGCACTGCTGCAGAAAAAAATCTGTTAGTACATTAACAAGGAATTTCATTTTATCTATGAAAATGTGTTTTGCTATGTTTTGTTTCAAATATACTATATTATCTTTTTTTTGTGACTGTTTTTAGTGAACAAGTCCATAATTTTTTGTGGGTTTTTTAGGAGTACTCTAAGAAGAGAACAGCTATGAAAGAGCTTTCCATTTCACAGAGGAACCATCTAGCTTCATTGTCAGAGTTCTGAAGGTTTAGTTTGCCAGTTAAAGTTGATAACACTGGAAGACACTGTATTTTTTCAACATTCAGCTGGATAAAGCCTTGAGCAACCTGGTCCAAGTTCACCAGCTCTGAGAAGCAAGTTGGGCTGTCTAGCCTCAAGTTCCCTTTCAGTGTATCTTTGTCAATTATTATTGGGTTCCAAATGTTTAAAAATTCTTCTTTTCCTAAATTTGAAAATCATCAGCCAACAAATTATATTTTCTGGCAACTGCAAAATTTTAATCACTAAATGTGTTCAAGCTATATTTCTTCAATATACGGCAAATAGGTGGTTTTCTTTTTTTTAATGTAGAATATACAGTTGATTCTAATTTACTTTGACAACCTAATTTAGACTAATTTAGTTCAATTTAGAACTATAGTGTGAATATTCTGACATACCGTGAACCTGGAATGGCTTCTATTCCTGCCAAGCCACTTTTTATGACTCTTCAGCACAGTCTTGTGTTTAATGAGTAAGTTAAACATATGAACTACTCTGGTTCCTCACGTTGCAAAAGCTTTTGATTAAATGAATAGGACCTGAATGGGTAACTTTAACAGTTCCAGAGAAACTGTAAAAGATTTATAGCTCTTTTTACCCCTTTGCGCAGTAAAAATTCAGTCATCACAGTCACATAAACTTTGCTGCTCATTCATGAGTTTTTGTTCTAACAACTTTTGCTCCAACTAGACAGGATATTTTAAAATAGTTGTCTTTGTGAAGAGATGCGTTCAGGTTTTAAATAGTATGATATGACCTCACTGACAGTCTAGAAAAAGAGAAGAAAAGTCTATAATGAATTTATGCACAAAATGAATCCAAAAAAGTGAAAAAAAAAGGGATCCAGGACTAGGGTTCCTATCAACTGACATGATCCAGGATGCAGGTTGCTTCATGATTCATGGTCCTGGAACCAAAGGAAATGCACTCAGTAACTCAGCAGGTACCTATGTCTGAGTCCTTGGAAGCACCAGAGAATGAAGTCATTGAGTTATAGTAGCAGGGTATCAAGATACCACCGATATGTTCAAAGTGGTCTTCATCTGGTGAATGGGTGACAGCAACATGATCCTGCTGCCCTGCCCATAGCCCATAATGGTTTAACATCTGGATTTTGCAGTCCTTAAATGCTGCTGTGATGCAGCAGCTATTGTTCTTGAGGACAAGGTAAGAGTTTGACTTTCTGAAAGACAAGTGCATCCTGCTGAGTTCAGATTTCATTACAGTCGTGATCTGTGGGATTTCACAGCTTGCATCCATGAGTAGCAGAGGTTCCCAGGTATAAAATGGTAATCTTATTTTAAATAAAACTAGCTTTTTTTTTACTGTACTTTTTATAATGGATGATACTTTTTTTCTTCAAAAAGAAAACAGCTACACAAACAAACAGAAATTTCAAGTGCTTTCTTCATAGATTTAATTGTCTTCTGGTTTGATTTTGATATGTAATATGCATGTACTTCCTTCATTAACAGGGTTTATTTAATTTAACTCTCTTTATAATAAGTAACGTTTATTACTGCAGTAAGTGGTGGCTTCTGGAGAGACTCGGTAAGTGATGTTTAAGTGCACAAAAAAAGTGGTATGTATCTAACATTCACCTTCATATTACAGAACCTTTCTAGCTTCATTGAAGTATGTTGCTCTACACTAACGTCATACCAGTTTAAGGGAGAAGGTGGTTCAGCAAAAGCTGAAGAAATATTATGGCTTTTTTTCTGATATTTTTATATATATATATAAAAATAGTTATGTAATAGCAATAAAAACCTTACAATAACAACACAGTTCTCTTCCGTAGAAAATTATCATCTGGACTTAATTAAATCTCCCAGAAAATTATACTCAAATAGCAAGTAGTTTCATTATAAACAATACAGAATTAGGAACTAATTGGACTTTTTTTAGTATACAGCATATCTGACTCAAAATCATGTTAATTACAAAATAGAATGTATTTTTAATTTGCTGAAAGACAGATGCAACTTTTGAACATGCTTATTCATTTGCTTCACATATCTCAGAACTGAGTAAACTTCTTAATCTACCATCTTCAAATTAAAGATCATTACACGTTAGTAGTTTTATCTGTGGATTAATTAGTTCTAATTGGCCAGACAGTTGAGGACTACTATAAGCAAAAACCAGAAAGGATTAAATGATGACAGAAAATATGTAACTTCTTTCATTGGCTGTTTTCTGTGCTTATTTGGCATAGGTTTGAGAATAATTTACTAATATATCATTGCAGAAGCAAGATGGGTAATGTTTACAAAAATCAGCTTCTCAGAGCACTTGAAACTAACTTGTCTTGCTGGTGATGTCTCTGTCATCTGTTCTTTCTTATTGTTTTGATAAATAGCACCCAAGAGTAGCCACTGATCTGATCCCATCTTTCCTAGCTTTCCAGAATAAAATGGAAATTCAAAGATTTCCTGCTTATATGGATGCCTGCATGTTCTTCAGAAACATTCAGATTACACATTGCTTTGTAAAATAATAAAAACAAATCACTTTGCACCCCCCCCCACATCCCTCAAAAAAATACCCCAAACCAAAACAAAAAAGACCTCAAGAAGACAGAATTATATCCTATTTACATTCTTGTCTTAATGTTTTTCACAGCAGTGCAGAAGTTAGTGTCCAGGTGTCCGAGAATGTAGTACAGGTCTTTTCTCCTATCTGTGTCCACACGAAGCTGTGAAGTGTTTTACAGTTGAGTCATTCTCCACCTCCTCTGGCTGGAGATATTTAGAGGCTCAATTCAGTCTTTCACTGAGACAGTCCTTGGTTTTCCAGTGAAAAGCCAAAGGAAAAAGAATCTCTATGAAATCAGGGAAATCATTAACAGCATCACAAATAATCTCTTGCTCTCCTTCTTTAACTTAAAATAGTAATGAGGTTTTTTTATTAAAAAAAACATTGTGGCCTTTCCCAAGTTTTCGTGGAATAGATACTGCCAAGAACATTAACATTTTGTCTGCTTGAGAATTCAGTGCAGTTCACACTGAATAATAAAATGAACATACTTGTGATTATTGCACATTAATTATAACTCACAGAAAGGTCTTAGTCTTTTTCCAGGTTTGTATGACAAATTTTCAATAAATAAAAATATAATGGAAAGCCAGTGTAAGCCTGACGGTAAATGCTTTCTTATAAGGAAATGTCACTTTCCTGTAGAAGGCTGGAAAGGGACAAAAAAAAAATCTCTCATGCTAATTGAAACACAAAAGTCATAAATACCAACTGTTCAGTTAAGGGTATGATTTCAAACTGAAAACTATCACATCCAACACCCAACTTCCTCTCTCTACAGATAGCTATTCAGCTTTACTGAAAGACTTTGCCTTGTAGCTGGATAGTTTACTCTTTTCCCTTAGAAGATTACTCTATAGGCATTTTTTTCTGTTATATTACATCACCTACACTATGGATGGTTGTAGTGTGTTTATGTAATATATAGATATTTCTTTTATGTGTTTAGTGACTGAAGAAACACAAAAGATTTGTACCTGCCCTTGCTTGTTAAGAAAGTCAATCCGATGCAACACACCACTTCAAGCTACTCTAAATTATGTGTCATAAAGTTTTTGCATAATTGCTTAAGCTTGCATAGTATACTTTTACTAGGCAACCAGTCTGTTTTCTTCATATCTTACTGACACAGCTGTTTGGGAAAAGCTTGGATTGTCTGTGGACATAGAATCCCTGCAGCTCACTAGAACAAGGTGGTAATATTAACACGAAATTTCTTTGTCTAACGGGAAACATGTAATTTTCTTCAGAGCTATGACTTGAAATGACACTTGAACTAAATTACTCTCAACAACAGATATCTTTTACAACATCACTAAGAAAATCTTCTCGAATGTAAAAACATATTTTTTGCTTACCCTGAAATTGGAGCCTTCATATTTCTCTGGAGGTAGGAGTTATTGCACCACATTAAGCAAGTTATCTCTGTATGACAACTTGGATATTGTAAGGCAAACTACAGAGCTAACACTGAGAATCTCATTGCTATACATAAACTTGTCCTGTCTTCCCATTTCATTCAGGTATTTAAAAGATACCTTTGTGGTACAGTCAGCCACCCACTATGACAATTTTAAAGAAAACTTGAACAGGACTTTAAAACAATGATCATATGAGAAGGTGACCTCTTCAGGTACTGTTTATTTTTGATTGGTTGCATCTCACTTAAACTCTGGAAGACACCATAGGCTTGCTCAACAAGTCTTTTTTCACCTCTGCTTTATGTTCAGTGTAGTGAAAGCAAGAAGAGCCTGACACGCTGTGAGTACACAGTTAGTAATTGTGATTTTGCCTTTTACAGACTAATGCTACATTGTTATCTTACTGTATTTGCAGTTCATACATTTTTACTTCAGAGAAATCTGTGCTAACTTACTCACCTATTCTGTAATAGGCGTATGTTGTTAGATAGCCACATATTTTGTCCCCTATCATGTTAGGGGCATATTTTTTCCTGTTGTTGACAGGGTTATTTATTTTTTCATGCCACTTATTAACTTTTCATCTCCTCAGGGTCTGGCTGTAAAATTGAACATCACAACACTGACCTTTTAGGTCACCATTAGTAGATCTGTTTTATTCCACTTCTTAAGAACATTTTATATCACTAAAGCCATTCAAGCCCATTTAAGTTATTTATGCAATTTATTTCAGAAACCTCTGAATCCACACATAAGAAGTATTCTCCTTCTAACGATTCTCATTGCTTCTTAAATCTCTTTTAACAGTGATTTTACAACAGTGTTCCAGCTCTCCTATATATTTGCCTTTGTATACTTTGATTTTTTTTTTCTAATTTTTGTTTATTATTAGCCTAACTTGTAGTTAAATTATTTTGGTGCAGTCACATCATCATTTTTACTTTTAATTCATTCACCACCAATCCAGGCAGGTATTGTTTTTTGCACTGTCACAACAGTTCCTTGGCCACTCTCATGGTTATATCGTGCTATCAGATTGAGCCTTCACCTTGTGAAAGAGTCTTGATGAAATTTGCTGCCCTATAAGTATTTTTAAATTATCCTCTTTATACATGGATTTGTTCTTTTAATCTTTTATGTTAACTTAACTTTTTCCATTTTGTATCAGCATCCTCTGTAGTAGTTGAGATGTAATCCTGCATTTCTCAGACATTCTTTGATGCCCCCAAGAATTCATTTGTTTCAGCTATTTCCTTACCGTGGAGAATCTGAAAATCTCTCTTTTCTCCTTCATCCTGTCCTTAAGCAAGTCATCCAACATGCAATAAATTCCCCATTTATTTATTTATTTTTATTTCTTGGTCATTGAAACAAACACCAGGTATAGCATCAGTCTGTTTAACAGCAAATAAAGTACTGCATATCATTCTGTGAACATTGCTGTGTGGATAGACTGAGAGGGGATCTAGTTAATGTGTATAAATATATGAGGGCTGTCATGAAGAAAGGGGCAACCTCTTTTCACTTGTGCCCTGCAACAGGACGAGGGGCAATGGATACAAGCTAGAGCACAGGAAGTTCCACCTCAACCTGAGGAGGAACTTTGTTACTGTGAGGGTTACAGAGCACTGGAATGGGCTTCCCAGGGAGGTTGTGGAGTCTCCTTCTGTGGAGACTTTCAAGACCTATCTGGAGGCATTCCTGTGTAACCTGCCCTAGATTCTATGGTCCTGCTTGGCAGGGGGGTTGGACTTGATGATCTCCAGAGGTCCCTTCCAACCCCTAACATTCTATGATTCTATGATTCTATGATCTGAGGAGCACAACAAAAGGGACATATTCTTTGGTCACACATTGAAATGAGTAGAATTCCAACTGAATATATACAAAAAAGGACCAAGATGATCACAGAGGCAGTACAGTCTCCACCCTTTAAGATTTTTCAAACTTGACAGGACAACACTCTTTTCAGCCGGCCAGTTCTGAGCAGGAGATTGGACTTCCAGAGACCCCTTCAAATCTGAATTATAGTATGATTCTAATTTTAATATATTATGGAAACTTACCCAAGGGCTACATTTCAAAAAATAAATAATTAAATAGAAATAAACAATAATTTTAAAATGTGTTTTATTTATATTAAATTCAATCTGCATTTCATTTAGAAACAACAACAAAAAAATCCTGGTCTTAATAATTTAATGCCTCCGTATTTTCTATATGTCATCCAGATTCTGACATAGCTAGATGAAACAATCTTTAATTATCATTTCAGTGACTCCAGTATCTATTTGATATTGTCTATGAAAAGAAACACACTAACTTTTTTTTAAATGACGTATGTTAAGAGGTAAATTACACTCAAAATGTTGGAAAATTGTCCTGGACCTTAGAGAGATCCAGCAGTTTTTATACCACACTCTATGAATTTCTTTTTCTGCTTGAAGCCCTGATCTTCAGGTTTCAGCAGACTCTAAATTCAAAGGAAGATTAAGGAAAATTACAGTGTTTTCTTTGCTTTCTAGTCAAAGCCATTAATCCCACAAAGGTTTTCATGGCTACCATGGTCAAACAGCAGCTGCACTGAAAAAATTATTTTATGAAATCAATGAAAATGTTAAAGAAGGGGAACATGAAAGAAAAGTGTCTGCTTTAACTAATTTGCAATATGACTATAAAGAAGAAAAAAACCCACACACACAGAGGCAGAAAGCAGGTTGAGCAGGTATCACAGTGAGCTATTTTCGAACAGCTTCATAAGAAATTGCGCTTCATTTAAATGGTCTCCTCATCTTCCCACAATGAATGGGGAATGAGGGGAAGCTCAAGTTTAAAGGTGGACCTGAGAGATGGTGAAAATTTCTCAGAGTGAAAAATTAAAACAAAACCACAGGTATTTGTGCAGGCACTAATTCATCAGAAAAATGAGGGGATCTAATAGGTCCCTGGCTGTCATCAGCACCACAAGAATGCTAGCCTCACACCATGGCCTGAGCCAGGGTTTCCTGTGAGGTAACAAATTCTGGCTGAGTTTTGTGAAGGAATCCAGTCCTTAATCAACTCGGTCTTGGTATGGTTTGTAAGCAGAAAATTATCTTTTCTGGTGCCACATCAACATTTAACCCATTTCTAAAATGTGAATAAGCAAGTGAATTGGTTTATGTGTGAAAAAGCTGGAGAAATAGTGCATGCAAAGGAAATAGTGCATGCATCTGGGTTGTAGTTAACTAGGTAAGTATGTGTATATCATTTATCATTGCACAGACACTATTTGTAACAAACTAAAATACAGCTCTAGACTTCTATTATAACAATTTCATGTGTAGCATTAGTAATATTCCAATTCACTCCTGCTAAAACTCTGACCCTTATTAATGTTTAGCATTATAATTTAATTTATAGGAATTTTCTCTGCTCATTACATTAATAGATGACAAATGTCTTTCTTTCTTTCTTGTCTCATTTCTGTGGAGTAAGGTCAGCTTTCTGTATGGTTCATAGCAAATCAGCATGGAAAGGCAATATCATCCATCATTTAGGTGTGTTTCCTCATTAGCTACACAGGTACTGTTGTTGCTTGCTTTATAGTTATCCTTCAAAATTTCACCTGGTTAGATTGATCTGTCCTGTTCTACTCTCTTAAATTTCATCCTCATTTGAATCCTCATGGAAATGAGAAATATTTACATTGCTAGAGAATATAAATATTTTACCTTTAAACATAATCTTTAGGCTCAGCAGATGCCACTATTTGTAACTAAGAACATTCACAGAAAATCTTTTTTTTGCTCACATGCTTTGGGAGCTGATATAAGCTGGGCAGCATTCTGGATTGGCAGTGAATCCACCTAAGGCTACTGAGGGAACTGGCAGAAGTGCTCACCAAGGCACTTTCCATAATTTATCAGCAGTCCTAGCTGACTAGGGAGGTCCCTGTTGACTAGAAGTTACCCAACGTGACACCCATCTACAAGAAGGGTTGGAAAGAGGAACAGGGGAACTACAGGCCTGTCAATTTGACCTCGGTTCTGGGGAAGATTATGAAGCAGATCATCTTGAGTGCCATCACAAAACACATACGGCATAACTAGGTGATCAGGCCCACTCAGCATGGGTTTATGAAAGGCGGGTCCCACTTGCCTAACCTGATCTTCTCTGACAAGGCGACTCACTTAGTGGATGAAGGTAAGGCTATGGATATTATCCACTTAGACTGTTTCCCACAACATTCTCCTGAAGAAACATGCTACTCATGGCTTGTATGGGCATACGCTTCACTGGATTAAAAATTGGCTGGAATGTTGGGCCCAAAGCATGGTGGTGAATGGAGTTAAATTCAGTTGGCAGCCACTCACAAGTGGTGTTCCCCAGGGCTCATTATTTGAACCAGTTCTGTTTAGTATCTTCACCAAGTATCTGAATGAGGGGATTGACTCCACTCTCAGTAAGTTTGCTGACGAGACCAATTTTGGCAGGAGTTTTGATCTGCTTGAGGCTAGGAAGGGTCTACAGAAGGATCTGGACAGCCTGAATCAATGGGCTGAGGACAATAGTATGAGGTTCAACAAGGCCAAGTGCCAGGTCCTGCACTAGGGACACAATGACCCCATGCAACACCACAGGCTTGGGGAAGAGTGGCTGGAAAGCTGCCCAGCAGAAAAGGACCTGGGGAGCTTGGCCAACAGCCAGCTGAATATGAGTCAGCAATGTGCTCAGGCGGCTCATGAAGTGATCGTCGTCCTGTGTATTCACCACTGGAGAGGCCACACCTCAAATACTGTGTTCATTTCTGGGGCCCTCACTACAAGAAGCTGCTGGAGCGTGTCAAAAGAAGGGCAACAAATCTGGTGAAGGGTCTAGAGAACAAATCTTAGTGCTGAGTGGCTGAGGGAACTCAGGGTGTTTAGCCTGGAGAAAAGGAGGCTGAGGAAAGGATTCTCAGGGCTGGATTGATGGTTGGACTTGATTATTTTCAAGGTCTCTTCTAACTGAAATGATTCTATGATTCCTCCATTTATGACAGTTGCAAGCTGCTTCAGAAAGCTCCGTTGGTCTCCCTCAATTGCTTCAGTGTGAACTGAAAATAATTGTTTTAGAGTGTAAAGGAACGTTTTTGTAATTGAAAATATGTTTATTATAATTATTATTGTTATTTAGCATTTTATTTTTATTTTATTTTTTTAAATTAAATACCAGATTCTCATATTCAAGGAAAACATTGTAGTTCAGATGAAGTAAAAGCTTATTTTTTAAGTGTTTGGTTCATATAAAGCATTTTCAGGTACCTTATTTTAAATTAAACGTTGTTAGTAATAACTGTATTTTTATTTTCTGTAACTAAAAAAAAAAAGTTGGCAGCACAGCTTTAATCTTAACAGGATCTTTAGTAATAAGGGCAGCTGTTCACTAGAAAAATGGCTTTCATTTATTCACTCATTTCATCTTGGACACCTAATGTGATTGACAAATGTGTCTATTCAGTTTTTTCACTTGTTCTGACATCCTAGTACTGGCAGTACTTCATTGAATTACTTGAGAAAATCAGACTCTTTGCCACAAATCAACAGGTGCAAACTTAGGAATGTTGTTCACACCAAGCACTGCAGAAATAATCTTAAGAGAATAATTATGTGAGAAGTGATGATGGGCCTTTCTAATAGAGAGCCAGCCGTCAAGTCATGGATAGTTTACAGTGAGTCACTGAGATCTGCCTGACTGCCCAAAGCTGGTGATGGAGCATGAAAATTCTGCTGCTATGCCTCCAATATGCAGACGGGAATATATCTTTTCATTTACTCACAGACTGAGCTGATCAAGTGCCATAACTCTCAGGCTCTGTAGCACCAGCTACTAGGGCTGAGCCATACAAGCGGATCTGGAAAAACTGATGATGAGGACCTAACTTTGCCACTATATTTGTTTTGGGGGTTTATTTCAACCAATTTTACTTACTTCAAATATATTTGGTCCTATTAATTAAAGACTGCAGTGCATTAGGCACACTCCTGGCATACACCTAACATACATCTTCCAGCTTCAACTTAAAAGAATCTAGGTGTGCTTTGTGTGGGTTCTGAAATGTGAGCTGCAGGATGGAGGGTGAAGAAGAGCAGGACACTCATCTCTGTTGTAAAACATGAATGTAGATGCACCCTCAGCCATAGAGACTGAGCTCTCCTTTATGTCATATGCTTGTGTCACTTTCATGGCCAAACTTGTTTCAAGAGTGCTTAAGGTCTGCAGACCTACTAGCTTTGGGTCCAGATCTGGGACCTTAGCAGACTGCCAGGGCCCACAGCACCATTTTAAGCATTTCAGTCTTACTTTCAGCACTTAAGAACTAGCAGTTCCCTCTCACGTAAAGAAGGACGGTAATTGCATCCTTAATATAAGTGTAGAATACCTAAGCAGGCAGTGGTTAGGCTATTAATGTAAGGGTAGTCAGATGTTCCTCTGGAGGCATGCACTTTTCTCCTTGCTTACTGCTGCATAAATTACTACTTCAGGGCAGTTGTGTTAGATAGGCTGAGTTAATCAGCCCTTCCTCCCTGGTCCCTGGCAATAGTCCTGATGATGTCCAAAACCTATGGAATGTTAGTCCATGAAGTGCAAGCGCATAAGGTGATATATTAACTCTGGATATCTAACTGTAAAACTCTTAATCACAGAATTCAAGTTCTATTTTCACCACGATTTCTTCTTCCAAAGTAAGTTTAATGCATCAGTCGTGCCTTTTTCTTTACCCAGGATCTTCAGGGGCCTCTCTGCTCCCTACAAGATTATATTTCAAAGGCCATCTGCTGAGAATCAAGGAAAATCCTTCTGCTTCCTCTGACCTAGCCTCCCTCTTGCAGGATAACACAGCTACAGGTCACAGCTGAAAACTGAAAATACCTTCCTATTTTCTGCTGCTTTTCAACTCACTTAAGCTGTTACTGACTTTTATGACCCAGACCTCTTCATGCTGATACTTGACCATGGGCTGTAGCCATATTCTAAAACACAAGTAGATGACTACACAAGCAGCTGAAGTGATACTCCTTTTGACTTTTGTACAACAGGTTTTCCTCACAGAAACTGTATTCTTCCAGCGTGAAAAGTTGTACGAGTGAGTTTGACAGAAAACTTACACTAGCCTTCTGGAAAATACAGAGCTATCAGTAAAGGAGCTATTACTGAACAGTATAACTAACGAGAAGATCTTTCTTGATTTTTATTATTGCTACAGTCATTCTTTTTCCATGCTTAACCTAGAAATGAGCCATATCACTTGCTCATTGGTCTTCTACATTGTATTTCTGCTTCCCTTGATTTTGATGGGAAGTCTCTCATCTGCTCACCTGAGTTCTGACAGCAGGAAATTTCTATCCTCACCATAGTGGCAGTACTTAGACAAAGTCTATGAGCTTGAAAGACATAGCCATTGCAAATGATGTTATCGGTGATAAGGAATGCTAGAGATGATAAAAGCATTTAAACCAGGAAAGAGGATGGAAGTGTGGGAGTCTGTGTTTATATAGTGCCATTAGTTTTCTAGGAAGTAGACAAAGGAGGGAAAAAGAAAGAGACTTTAACCAGAGCACCAGAGCAGTTGCCATACCTTGCTAAGGATAAGATTGAGTCCTTCCTCTGGACCTGTCAAGGACATAGATACAGAGTGTGATGTATATGGTCGTCTGCAGGAAAAGGTCCTAACAAGATCTGAGTGTTTGTGCTGATTCTTGGAAGGAATGAGAAAAAAAATACTGTTTTAAGTAGCAGAGAACTTCCGGTGCTGCATGGCTATGATCAGCAAAGCATGGAAACAAATTGTAAATGCAGCTGTGGAAGGAGTCAATATACCACTGTAAAGCTAGAAGTCAGGTGTTTATCTAATTGGTTGCTCGATTTAAGTCTAGTGTGCTGTATTTCTTAAAAGATCAAGCCAAAAGATGAAAGAACAAAGCAAAAGATGATCTTCGAAAATACTAGTATCAATGTTAAGGTTTTGTGAAGCATATGTATATCTTAAGTAAAGAATATAAAAAAGACTGTTGTTAGGCTAAGCAGTTTACATCAAGCATATTAGGCATCTTTGCCTTTTTCCGTTTGCTCTCAAATTATTTAATTTAAAATCATAATGTTTAAGTAATTACTCATTTAAATTACTTTAGGCAATGAAATATATTTATACCTTTTTAACAGCAATTTCTTAATCAGCATATTTTCATTAATCAAAAATGAATAATTTAGAAACACAGTAACAGATGAATTATGCTAAGAGAAGTTTTGTCTGTGAAGAACAGTTTACCCATTTTTCTCATAGAAAGCACTGGTTACTAGCCCAAGAGCTTTGTTGTCTGCCCTATGAAAACCAAAGGGCTGCAAAATCTTTCACTTGGCTCCTTTGTTAATATAATGGCTTCTGCTGCTTCCAGATTCCCCCAGCTATGACTGATCAAGGCCTGGTAGAAGTTAGAAAAGCATCAAGGCTGCTTTAAGTTATAAATTGCATATGGTTCCAAAAGACAGTGAGACTGTGGATGGTTGCTTCTGTTTCTGTCCTGGCTGAATACCCTGCACAATGATGATCAATTCAGAACTAGGCTTGGCAGCAAAATTCTCTGAAGTGGGATTTTGTTGCAACTTACCCATTTGAAAAGATGTAGTAACTTACACTATTGAGGTGCTGGAATGTGTCCAAAAAGGGCAACAAAGCTGGTGAGGGGTCTAAAGTACAAGTCCTGTGAGGAGTGGCTGAGGGAACTGGGGTTGCTGAGTCCAGAGAAAAGGAGGGGACACCTTATCGCTCTCTACAACTACTGAGGTGTAGTGAGGTGGATATCAGTCTCTCCTCCCAAGTAACAAGTTATAGGATGAGAGAAAATGGCCTCAAGTTGCATTAGGGGAGGTTTAGGAAATATTAAGAAACATTTATTCACAGAAAAGGTTGTAAAGCACTGGAACAGGCTGCCCAGGGAAGTTGTGGAGTCACTATCCCTGAAGGCATTTAAAGATGTATAGGTGTGGTGCTTAGGGACACGGTTTAGTGGTGTACTTGCCTGTGCTATGTTAATGGTTGGACTTGATGATATTAAGGGTCTTTTCCAACCAAAATGATTCAATGATTCTATGATCCTATGATTATGAAGCCTAAAGAGTTTAAAGTCCTGAAGAATATTCACCCATCTCCCCATGTGGGTTTTATGGGGAACAAGTCAAAGTAGAGAGAACTGATTCCTTGTTTAGTATACACTTAAATGTGTTGGAGTGGTCTCTGGGACTTTGTGGAATTCAGTGTACAATGAAGTGAGATATCTGAAATTTTATTCTTTTAGATTTTGAAGTCTGTAGGGCAAAGATTTTATTCTGTTTATTGTAGGCTCAATTGTGACAACTTTGGTCACTTGTGGAAAATTTAGGGGAAAAATACAATAAATTATTAACTGGCTGCATAAATTAGGTCTTCCTCGTAGTTTGAGTTTCTAGTGAAACACAGAACAGATATATTCATAAGCAGAACACCTGTGAGTGGTAGCATGGGCTGGTATGAAGCATGCATGATATGCAGCATTCTGCAGAATTGTTACCTGCAGTACTTACCATACCTCTGTACTCTCAATCTCTCTATGTGCCTATGAGTTGACGGGAGGTTCTCTTTCCTCATTTTACCTTCGATCCCCTCTCCTCCTTGGGAGGCGGTACACGCTCATGCACCCAGACTGCGACAGCAGGGCACTGCAGTTAATTTAGGGATTTCTACCCCATGCTCCACTGCATACCATAAACCTCTTTTCAGAGTCTAAAGCTATAGTTAAACACTGTTTAGATCAAAAGAATGGCAGGATTCGACCCCATAAATAGACACACTCTGCTGCACAGAGCCTGTTATCCTCAAATCTGTTATCTCTACATCTCAGTTGTAAAGCATACTCCATTTCAAGAAAATGGATACTACACGTGCTTGTCATGATAGTTCCATAGGAGAGAATGAGAATGCTATGAACACACAGCAGGATCTTTTATAACTGATGCCAGGCAGAAATCAATGCAGATTTATGTCATCTGAGAATCCAGCCTATAAACCTTTATGAAATAAAAATTGAAGAAAATTGAAAACACAAAAATCCAGGTTCTGATCTCAGTTGTTATTAATAATCTTGCACAATGTCACTGGTCTTGATTGCTGTATAGTTTTAAATAACCAGGACAGGCCATTGACTCAAAGTTACTCCAGATTTACCCATGTATTTTTGGAACTGGGAGAACAATAAAATAAAATTTCATCTATATTTACAAGGATCAAACTGAGATAGTGCATCATAAAGGCCATCAAAGACTATTCTTTCTCCAGATAAACTCAAGACAGAGTCTTTTATATGCTGATATTGCCACCCTGTCGGTAGAGATGCTTGTTCATGCCAGAGAACTGCTGTTAAAAGACTCTAGTACAAGATGCTGTGTATTGGAAAAGAAATGTTGTAGTTGATAAAGCTTTATCACCTCCAAGACAGACATTACATAATCTTACCAATTTCTTGATCACTGTAGTTACGTCCACAGTGACAAAAATATTTCAACTGAGTTAATTAACTCAGAGAGCTTTCTTGGCAAGGGTTCGGTATTGTAAATATATCCTCTGAAGCTTTGCGTCACTGGTCAGCTGGTCAGTGTAAAGTATTATAAAGAAAAGGTGGGAAATGTAAAAGTGATCATTTTTCCACATTCTAGGCACTCAATCAACGCTTGAAGTCCAAAAGCAGATACTTAGGGCTTCAACAACTGTTCAAGGTTTGCTTAGAGAAAAAAATGGATCCTCATTGTTTTTAATGCAAAAATAACTTCTAGAGGAAGAAAGAAGCTGCAAGGGTCTTCTTCTCCACCCCGACCAGTGGAATACATAGACAGCAAAGTCAGATGTGGTCCAGAAATTCCCAAAGCCAAAAGTTTAGTGATCTCAAGGGAAGAGTTTGGGCTGTCTCCATCACTAGAAAATATAATTTATGTAATTTAAGGGCAATAAAAATTTGGCAGAGTTCTTCAAAATCACATCTGTTCACCATGTATTGTTCGGTGACAGAAACAACAAACTGTAAAGTGGTGTATGATAAAATGGTGAAAACATGGCAAGTTGGTTGACTAAGTTTGCTCTGGTAATTAACAGAACTGGTTCAGTGATTGTCATTACACTTTCCTATAAGTCATATGGACCTGTGATGGCTAGCATTTAAAAATCTTTGTGCAGCTTATATTACAACTTTATTTGTTTCCTATTACTAAAACCACGAGGTATTGTCACATGATTATACCATAATGAAAGCTATCTATTATTCTATTAGCAGTTATTTTTTAAATGCTTATTTTTTGAATTGTAAACATAACATTGTCAACATATTTGTATTATCTTATGGAAAAGTATTCTTGGTAACTTGTAGATGCAAATAAAAAATCTTACTTATCTGTCATTTGGTGTGGTGCAGCATCTACAACAGATTATTAGTATGGGAAACATTTTTTCCTCCAAGAGTTTTAACATAGCTTTGCAATTGCCCTTGTCTTTCACATCTATATAATCAGAGATTAGAAAATAAGAAAATAGTGAGAGGACACTTAAAAGAACTTTTCAATAAATATGGATTATTAATTGAATTATTCTTTCTCTCCTTCTTTTTTTCAAATTGGTCTATGGCTTCTCTTTCAAATTATAGTTTAGGTGCTTATGTTCCTGGCTGGTTCTAGGGTACATTTCTCTACACAATGCATTACTTCTCCTAAAGTGAGATGCGCTCTTGGCACTTCTGGTGATTGTAAGATCTTACGGATGTATGTAGCTGAGAAGCAAAAACGTTGAGCTAACAGTAACACAGATCTCCTTACGCTAACTTTGCAAATTATTTCTATTTTCAAATATGAAGACAATTACTTGCGTTCATTTAAACATGGAACCACTGTCCTGTGTCCCCAGACAGAGGTCGTTTGTTTTTCTAAGCCATTTGACCACTTGTACTAAGCAACAGCCTTAGCCAGGCATAAATTGATGTGTTACATATATGCCATTGTCACATGGTTAAAGCTCACCAGTTAGTGAAGCCAGCTCCAGTGGTTGCAAGGCTCATCCTTTGAGCTAGAGCTCACCACACCTCTGCTGGGAGTGGGATTTAACCTTTGAAGATAACAGGGATGGAAGGGGGTGGGGAGGAAGAGAGGGTGGAAATAATTTTGTATTTATTCTGGTTATCAGGTAGAAAAGTCAAACCAGACTGACTTGCAGGACAGAGCACAAAACCCAAATATTTTAAAGAATAAAGGAAGAAAGGTCACTCTAGTACACAGTGAAATGTTCTTCCTTCCCTTCTTCAAAAGCCTGGGCTCCTAGTGTCACCAACTAACCCATTGACTGGTCCAGAAACACTCACAAAATACACTAGTTGCATTTTTCCCTCAAAGCAGCTACATTTGTGGTACTTTTCCTGCATTAAAGATGCTATAAGCCATAAAGGCAATGAGCTGTCATTATTTTCAGGTCTCTTTCAATGTCATGACTTTTATAACCTCGAAGTTCCTTGGTTTGCAAGAGGATGTCTCCAAATGTCCTCTCTTTGATGAATGCTCTGAAAAACATAAAGGCAAGCATGTAAACATGTTCCAAGCTTTCAGTTCAGTTCTTTGCTCAATCCCAGATAGCTCAGTCAAATAATAAGTACAAGATAGTTCAAGCATTATAGCAAGTACAGGGTTAATTGTCTTCCTCATCCTTATTTAATGTAAACCAAGCCTTGGCACTGTGAAAAGGGAATGTGGGAGGGAAGGGAGTTACTCCTCTGAAGTGTAGGAAGAACATAGAAAAGGGAAATGCTCTCAGAGATAAAAGAGCACGGCCTATCACAGCAGAGAGAGAAAATGATGGGGAAAGGAGGAAGCAGGTGGTGGGTTTTAGATTTCAACTAAAGTTCAGGACAATTCAGTGACCTGTGAGAATGTTTTAGCACTTTTCATCATCCTGAGAAATTTTGTAAGTCTTACACCTTACTGGCCTGCGTGGTGATTTCTGAATTGTGAGAACCTTCAGCTTTCAGAACAAACATTTTATGATGGCTTTTAACATCAGGGAACACTTGTTTATATATTGCTTGTACCATCTAGTCAGCTTGAGTGGTATCTGGAGCAATTGAAGTGAATGATATCATACACGTAGAAAATAAAAGAAAAAAAAAGAAACTTTTAAACAGCTTGTCTGGGAATATTTTTCATCTATATATATACTGCAACATAGTTCTACCATCAAAATGCTTGAAGCCCTGTGTTGCAGAGGATCCAGAAACACCTCCTGCAAGTGTTTTGTATCCGCAATGAAATATGTGTGTGTGTGTGTGTTTGTCCATGTTTGTATGTTTGTGTGTGTATATATAGCTCAAGTTCCAAGCCTTAGAATTATTCTCATCTTAATATTTGGCCATTGACTACTCTATTTATTTCTAGTTCTTAAGTATTTTTCACACTTCTCTTTAGTTCCCCCCTCTGTATTTCCTAGGAGAATGAAGTTCTAATCCTTATCTAGGAAAGGGGCAGTGTATCATTACATTGGCACCAGTAGGAGATTTGCCCCAACAGTGCAATGAAAATAACTTTAAAATCCAATAGATTTTTGACCGCAAATATCAAGGCTGTGGAACACAGTTTTCAGAGTTTCCACGGACAGTGTAAGTGAAGCTCAAATGGCCTTAGTTGGACGAATTTAGAAAATCTTTACTGTTCATTTCCAACACATTCTTTTGAGATATGTGTTTGTTCTTAAAATATAACTACTTTTTTTTAAGATAGTCATAACAAGCATCCAGACTACAAAGGAATCATTTTACATAGGACTCAGCACGAAAGATTACCAATTGCAGAAGTAACTTTAGTATGCAAATCTTCTGCAATTTATAATTTAGGTAGCATCTCACAATCCAACTTGTTTATGTAAAAAACTTATCTCCAGATTGTTCAACGTGAAATGGCTTTAGCATATTGTGGATAATTTTATTTTCTTGCATAAAGTATTTTGCCAATATGTGAACTGTGAAAAAATGATGGGTGGGAAGTGTATTGCCAAATATAATCTTTGTTTTCAGCTCTTTTTCCTTTTCTTTTTTTTTTTTTGCTATTTCATTTTTTCTCCAGGAACCATCGGTAACATGTCACTAAACCAAATCCCTCTTATCTTTATTATTGGTTATAAAATACTATCTAAAAATAAAACTTTTTGCCTGATCTGATTGTCTTTTTCTTATTTAAAAAGTTGCTTACTTTTGGTAGAAAATTAATAAATAGGTAAGCTTTTACTAATCCCTTTGATAAGCCAATTTAAATTGATTCATATATTTGTATTCAGGAAAGAAGAAAAGAGTATTTTCCTTGGCATGCTGAAAAATACCTTATGAACAACTTTTTTGTTGTTCTTACTGGATGATGTTTGCTTGGCTGCTTGGTTGGTCTTTGCTTACTTTGAAACATTACATGGGGAATCATCAAGGTCAATCTGTTTCATGCCATTTCAAAGAAACCATCACAGCTACCAGGGGTAGTTCTTTCTCAAAACTGTGTGGGGGGCAATATCCTGTCATTTGTTAGTCGATATCACTGGTGACAACATTCTCTGTGCTGTGTGCTCCTGTGGCTCTTGTCTGCCATTTTCCTGGCACGTGCAAGTGTGCTATCTGAAAGCTGGTGCTGTTGCTCATGGATTTAGTACTCAGGTAGAACTTAATGCAGTAAGTCTACTACAAGGCTTATTGTTTAATCTTAAAGTGGAGTAACTTTTTAATGTCCAGCTTTTTTTTTTTTTTAAGACTTTGACAAAAGTTTCCTTCTTTGTTAAAAGTTTGTTTGTTTCTAAACAATGAATAAAATAACCAGCTAAGTGCGAATACACCAAGTGTGCAAATACACCAAGTGTACAAATACTTGCCCACCAAAATACAATGTTCTAATCAGGCCATAATCAAAGTCTTTTAAGAGCATGCTGAATGTTGCTTTATTTGAATTTTTTTTAAAACATATTTTACCTTCTGGTTCAAAATGAAAACTTTTAATATATGAAAAGTATATGCAATCGTTATCTTTCCTGAGTCACTTACATTATTTCTGTTCCACTGGGACAACTTATGTTCAAGTGAGACTAGTATGCAACTGGTGTACATCTGTAAAAATAAGGTTTTCCAGCAACATTTTCCTATTTCAGTACTAATCAGGGCAGAATTTTTCATATGCTGGCATTAGTTTTCGGATGATAAACACTTTTTTTTTTTTTTTCTCAGAAAGTAAGGGGGCATATAAAACTTCTGCAAGGAATTGCAGAGATACTTTTGCCTTGCTCTGAACGTTCTTGGCTCCTGTTCTTGGGGGAGGAAGAGGAATCCAGCAACTTTCTTGTTATCAACAAATCCTTTACACATTTTATCCCCTTTCTGCTAGGTAAGGCTAGTCTAGACAGCTATATATGCTGCAAATTATACTCTGCTTCATACTTACTTTGAGGAAAAGCAAATACATCATTAGTTTAAAAACAGATGCAGCAAGGGTGTAATGAGAGAGTAAATACAAAGGTCACACAGGATTTGAAATACATTATTGTATATTTAAGTAATGAATTTGCTCCATAGTTTAAGAACTTTTAAACCTGCTAATCAGCAACCTGTCCTATGAACATCTATGTTCTTTAGGATTTGTAACCCCTTTTTATCAGAGGTATGTTAATTTCTATGTGCTGCTTCTAAAATGTTCACTCTTATTTGGAAATCATGACTGTACCATCTTGTATCAGGTCATACCACATCACACCTCTGCCTTCTCTGATGTGATCTAATGTCCTGTACTGTACATGTGTCTTAGCCATGTTAATTCAGTGTAACAAGATCTGAATATCAAAACTTGGGTTGACAAATACTCTTACTTCACCAGTTAACAACCATTTGCAGATAACAAAGGAACTACATGAGAAGTCCCATTTCAGACATGTTTCAATGTACATTTACAATCAGCATTGATAAGGCCCAAAGGGGAAGGGCTGACATGACTTCTGTAAGGCAGGCACATCATTCAATTGTGATTTTTCTCTGATGGAGAGAATCACAGAATCATTATGGTTGGAAAGGACCTCCAGGGTCATCAAGTCCCACCTTTCTCCTAGCATCTCTCTAAC
>JAVSBS010026196.1:0-64785 GCA_033124195.1 Coracias cyanogaster | reverse complement strand
CCGGGGAGGTGGCGGCGGCGGCGGGGCAGCCCCCGGCGGGGGCCGGGGCCGGGGCCGGGGCCGGGGGTGGCGTGGCGCTGGCGCTGGCTGGGGCCGTAGCTCGGGCAGCGCTGCGAGGAGAGGCGGGGGCAGCCGGGGGCTGCGAGCGCTGCGCTGCCGGTGTTGGCGAGGCGGGAGGTAACCGCTCGTCTCCTCTTCCTCGCCTTGCTGCTCTGGGAGCCCGGCCGGGAGGCGGTAGGGGAGATTTGCGATAATCGGAGGTGTAAGAAATGAGAAGTTGGCTTTTTTTTTGCATAATCTGCATTATGTGAGGTGATAAATCTGGCTGGGGAGCGTAAACCTTTGAGCTCCTTCGTCTAACTCTGCTAGGCTTGTGTAGTGGGAGAAGTATAAAGTACTTCTCATTATCGTGCTTTTTAGAGGCGCCGATACCTGCTGTGGTGGGGACGGGGGGGAGATGTGGAAGAGATTGTGCTACTTCCAAAGTCTAGAAAGAGGAATATAACTTTACAACAGTGCAAATTATGCAAATAGATGTATGGGGAAAAAAGCAGCCTGGGCTCATTTCTAAAGGATTGTAAAATTCTCCATTAGTGTAATTTTTGACACTTGCATGGGCACCTGAAAAAAAATCCCCCGAAGCAGAGCTGTGGTGTGGAAGTACAGTGCTGCTGCCAGCAGCCACATTTCTGTCTGCTAGCTCCTTCTTTTTTTGTATACCTTATAAATGATATGTACAGAATATACAGCTGAATCACAAAGTCATTCTGTATTCTTAAAGCTTAATATAATCAAATTCATTGCCTAAAGATGGTGTAGTTGAAGATTTGATCCTTTTTCACTGAAGTGGAAATACTTTCAGTAATTGAAAGCAGATTCACGTCTGGAGTTGTACAAGCCAAGGTTTTCATTTTTAAAACAAACCTTTTGTTCCCTAGCTCTAAATATTTCAGTGAGCCATCCGGAGACCTCTGTTTGTTAATTGGTAGAGTAGACTTTAAGGAAGGAATGGGGAAAAAAGAAAAACCCAGAGAGAAGTATGTCAGCAATTAAATTTACTTAAAATTAGAATGTCTGTGTTCCGGTGCATGAACATACTGTTGCAGCTTTTGTGCCTTCTACATTTTAGTTTTCCTGTTAATTCACATTAATCTGAATTTTAACTACTTACCTATCTGTAGGGTATTTTGTTTTAAATCATCTTATGTTCCCCTTACTTACCCCATTTGCCATTTTTTTAAAAGAGTTTTTTAAACAAAGAATCTGAACTTTGAAGATATGGGGGAATCCCGAGCTGCTCCAGTAAACAAACCTGACACTTGGCAGTGATAGGTCCCTGTTGTTAACTTTGTGCCTGTTTTCTGGATGGTACTGTGGGAAGCTTTCAGAAACCTTGTGTTCTGATATTGCAGCGATGGGGAGAGAAACTTGGGATGTGGACTACCAAACCCTTAGACAAAGACTGAGCTGCTCTGGATCTGTTTGTTACTAGCTTTGAAGGTAGAGAACAATGGAGGGAGAGGAAAGGAAGCACCTTCTCTCCTAAGATCTCTAATCCACAGAATAAATTCCCTAAAAATGTGTGGAAAAAGTTGCTGAAGATGGCAAGAGTACCCCATCCGCCTATCTATTATAAAGTGTATTAATTGCTTAATAGACCCAAGGATCTGATTGCCTGATGTTAACTATAAGCTATCAAGATAAGAATTTATACATTTGCATAATGGTACTAAGCAGGCCAGGTTTATTTCTCTGAACTTTGTGGTGTTGTGCATGTAGCCAGTATAATTCACTTTGCCCTCTTTTCTTTCAAAAGGTAAATCTTTTAATATATCCTCCATAAGTTCAAGTGGAACTATTTGAGAAAAACCTGGGAAGGATAAAGTGTTCAAGCCAGAACAGAAAATCTAGCTTGCCATTTTTTTCCATCCATCAGATCGGGGCTCTAAACTGTCAGGCAGCTCAGTGACTACAAATGAGACGTTGCAAAACTTTCTGATTAATCACTCTGCAACTCTGTGTGGAGAATGGCCTCATATATGTCACAGTACAGGGTTTCTTTTTCTTTCAAATAGTTATGAAAAGGCTATGTTACAATTTAGCAAGAAACTGACAACAGCAGAACCTTTACAAAACCATTTGATGTTTAGATGGCTTTGGCTTACTTGCCATTTTTATCTAACCTTTTTGCAGTAGAGTTGAGAGCACCTGAAGTGATACATTCCATGCAGTGTGGGCTACGTTTTTGTTTGAAGAAAAGCAGCTGATATAGTTGCTGTCTTAAAAAAATTGATAATTGATACTATTAAGAAATAAGTAAAATGTCATGTTGGGTATGTGTTCGTTTTAAAGGGCTACAATAAGAAGGGTGCTAAGCACCCATCAGTATATGATGGAAATTGACCCAGTTTTTTAAAATTGTCTTGAGCTGTATTCTTGCACTTCTAATGTGCATCTGTGAAGATTAAACATGATTTATCAGATTACTGGAATTATCTGATAAGCAATTATGAGATCAGACTTTACAACTTTTCTTCCTGTAACTTGTTTTGCATCCCTATTCGCTTGTTGAGCCAAACACAGAAAAATAAAAGGTCACAATATGTACGCTTTGTACAGTGTACATTTGTACATTTGAATGGTGATATCAGACAATAATGCTGCAGTGTGGTGTTTTCCAAATGAGAAAAGACATTCACTTTCCTATATTTTCTGCATGTCTGCAAAGAGCTTATTGCTGGTTATTTCATTGTAAGTATAGCTATAGGGTTCATTCATTTACTTCTTTCATTTGAAAGGCTGTCTTGCGAGGTAGTAACAGGTTTATGCATTTCAGAGTAGCAAGAGGGCTTCTGTGTGGTCAGTAATGTGTAGAGAGATGATGCTGTGAGCTGGTGACCTCACTAATGGTTTGAAGATATGTACACCTTTTAGGTTTGAACACTTGAAGATTTTTATACAAAATAAGGAATCGGGATGAAATAAAGTAACTGTACTAAGTAACTACTACTGTTGCTTCTGTAGTTTTCTAAGGTAAGTTAAGCCTTTTGAATGTTAGGGACAAATGGAAAAAATGGCATTTGTGTTCCTTTAGAAAGCTTTACTCATGTTAAGCTCTGAACAAAATAGGTAGGTAGCTGAAATATGCTGAGTGAATGGAAAATAATTGTTTACTTTCTTTGCCTAAATTTGAAAGAATTGAAAGTGCAGTTATACAGGAAAACCTCAGAACTCACTGTGAGTAACAACAAGGTATGCAGTCTTTTGGGGAGACTATCTACGGCAACTGTTTATCAGAATTTGAAATGGAAATAACTGTTTTGTGTAACCAGCTATAAAGTGGATGGTTTATTAAGCAAGTCCCTTAAATGTAAGAAAGTGTTAGAGCTCTCCTATCTGGAGACAGTGTATCGTTCTAGTGGGATCCACAGGGGAAACAAAACACAGGGTTCCAATTTTGAGATCTAGCTTAAAGTGAAAGTCCTGTTTATGAGTATATGAATCATTGCAAATTTCACAAATTTTATGCAGTAATCAGTGACGGTAGTAGCACTTATTTTTGCATAGGGTAATAGAAGGTGTCTTTACAGGAGGTTTAAATGCTGGTGGATTCAGAATAAAGGAGTTGAGTCTGGAATTAAGAAGCGTTACATCAAAAGATTTAGCCAAACACCTGAATGCTTTGAAATTTGGGCAATCTGCGTCTCCAACTGAAAGTAATGGGGACCTGGCAAAATGGCAAAGGTAGATACTGTTTATATTTCTGGAGATCTGCATTAACGGCAAAACTCTGACTAGATATGTGTAACAGGTTTTCTGCATACTGTATTTTCAGTGGCAAAGGAACAGCAATTTTTCCAGTAGCAGTAAGCTCACGTATCTAGTATCACGTCAACAGTGAGTTATGTGTTTTTATCTTTCTGATACAACTTGCTGTTCTGCCTCTTTCTGGCTCTTGCAGAGGATTCAGACCTGTACAACAATATTTCTAAGATGCTTGAAAGAAAAACAGATTTGGGAAAAAAAAAAAAAAAAAGATTAATCTGAAATAAGATCTCTTGCATGCAACTACAAAAAGAACATCCAGCTTCTTTGCCTGCTTTTTTATTCTTTTTATCCTGTTTCAGTTGTTATTAGTCCCAAGTGCTACTGACGTGTTGTTTTTATTTCCTGGTATGAAGAAGAATTAGTGTCCTGGAGACTGTTTTGGGGTGCAAGAATATTTATGAATAAAAATTAAATAAGAAAGTAACTGCTGTTATAGAATGGTACTATTTGGTCATTTTTTATCGTTGTATAAATCATGAGAAAGCATTACCTTAAGCTTCCAAACTGTCATAACTGCCAAACTAATTTTTAAACTAATTTAATTTGCATCCCTAGTACAGTTGCTGACCACACACAAAGGAAAAAAAATGAACGTAAAATATTTTGTTGGAACAGCTCTTGGTTTAATCATATAGAACTGCTTTTTCATAAAATGTTATTTTACCCATGTATGAAATATAACCAGTTCCAAAACTGCAGAAATTTCAGAGTTGTTAATTTTTGCAGAACATTTCTTCTCTTTAGTCAGAAACTGCATTAAAGAAAAGACTGTTGTCCAGGGAGTTGTAAAAAGTAGCCTGGAAAGCCTTTTATGTTCTTTCTTTTAAATAAAACAGAATTGCCTTATGTAACAAAGTTAACTTTGTTAACCTTTTATAATTATTTAACCATTATTTCATTTTACCCCCTGCTTAAACACTGTACATTAATGCAATAGACACCTGGCTGTGCTCTTAAAAGTTTATTTGTCTTTCAATTCCTGTGATAGTAGGGGGCAGTATATCTCTTTAATTAGCTTTGTTCAGGGAAATGCTGAAAGGCCAGGGTAGTTAAACAAGGCCATTTGGATTTGCAATAAGGTCGAAGTCAGATGCAAGGAAAGTGGTTAAATGCATTATCATCTTATTGAGCACATCATCAGTAAAGCGACCTTGATGGAGGTGGAAAAAGCCATTTGGCTATTTTATGACAGCCACCTCTCTGCTGGCTTTATCCCTGCCAGAGAGTACTTCAGATGGCTTTATCACAGTCTTCTCTTGTTGCTTTGAAATCTGATTTTTCATAATTACAGATAATGTGTTAGAGGCTGAACACTGAAGTGAACTTTTCTAATAATGGCAAATTTTAGTACTTAAGAGTTTATCCTTTGGCTTGGGAGATATAGAAATATTTCTAAGCTGAATATTAAGGTGACCTTAATGTTGACTATTATCTACCTGCCTTTAAGGATCTTTTAATGATAATCATTGTTTTCTCTTTGTGCAAGCTTTTATTCTACTACTTCTTAAACTGTTTTTCAAGTTACTACAGGTGAGCCAACTTCCAGCCTTAGCAGCAGGGACACTATTTGTTTTAATGTGTGTGTATTTATGTTTTTAAAAGATACTCAAACCATGGGAGGCCTGTGGCTAAACTAGAAACAAATAGTTTAGAAAATGTATAACTAATGCTTAAATTCCTATGTCACTTTTGCTTTGTAATGGCAGTCAATACTGATGCCTTAAAGGCTTACAAAAGTAAAATTTCATCTGTTGCATGTTAAGTACTTAATCAAAGTACTCTGAAGTGTCCATCTTCCTCTCCATCCTTTTAAATTGTCTTTTCTCACTCAAAAATGGTTCTTTCTTCGGTGTAAAACTACACTGATCTGGAACAAACGATGCCATTTTAAATTTCTGGCTTTGAAAAGACCTCAATGCTAGTTGTACTTTTTATAGTGCTCTCTGTACAGGTATTGGCATAATTATCAAGGCAATTTTAAAACAAATGTACAAAATACAAGGGAAGATGATATCAGGAAAACTGGATCCAAATTTGAGCACCTTAAGATACAGTTAATTGGCTGAAACTCACAGCAGAGCATTAAAATTATTAGAGACTAGAGGGAATGATTTAGAAGAAAAGATGAAAAGAAAAAAAAAAACATAGCATAATCACATAACAGATCTGCACTGATGGAAGAACCATCTGCAAATTTTTAAATACCTTGTGGACTGAGGAGGTGTATCGAAAGGCAATACAATGAACCTAAGGACCATAAAAATACCAGCTGCATATCAAGACACATTTTGTAATAATATCTCAGCACAATTGATAGAAGTCCTATTTTTTGAAAGAATAAATATTTCTTTTTTTCAGGGTAGAATGTGGAGTGTGGCTATTACACCTTTTTAAGTTTTGATTAAACATTGCCATTTTGAAGGTAGATGTATTTAACTTCCACTTTGCGACAGATGATCTCTTATTCTTCAACACATAGATGATCTCCCAGGAGGACAGCAGGGTTTTTGTTCTTGTCCTTATCGCTTCTGTCTTCAGAGCTGGAAAGTATCTCATAGTTGTGTCTCCTTGCAACTTCTATAGCAGTAAGAAAGTGCATTACTCCTGGGTACACAGTAATGTTTTGAGACCTTTTCCTTCAGTCAGTAAGTATTTTAAAGTTGCCAGCTGTTAGAAATGTTTTAGTGTGGTCTTTAACCCTGGGTTGTAGAGTCAGAGTGTGTACTCAGCATGAAGCCTCATCCAGATGGAGGGACAATCTCCCTTTTCACTCATGCAAAGTTCCACTTGTTCCTCACAGACTTGCTCTCTTGATCTACTCACCTGCATGATGGAAGGGCCTTTCACCTTTGTAGTACAGTTTTCTCACATTTTCTTTCTGTTTAATTATTCTTGCTTCCTCCTCAGCATTCTCCTGGTACTTATCACTCATGTTCTGCCATAAAGCAGAAGGGTTATCTGTATGTGTGTTTTTTTCCATGTGTCCCTCTGGAAGACAAGCCCTTTGAAGGCAGACATGTAGAGTCAGAGTTTGAAAATGTAATTCTGCCTTCCTCCTTTGTCGAACTCACTTTTTCATCAGATAACTCCAGGAAGGCTGCTGCACAGGTACACTTGTCTGTTGTCTTGTAATGATACTGAATCTTAAGATCTCTGCCATCAACCGAGAGACAAGCAGTGAGCTGATGGATCTTGTGCTGAAGAGGATCTCGCTGTTCCTTGACAAGTGTGCCAAAAGCACTGTCAATATTTGAGTCTTTTTCATAGCCTAGAAGTACCTCAAATAATTTTTCTGTTCTTTCCCTATCTTCTTTTTCTTTTGCTTCTCCATTGACCATATTGGTTTATGGAGCTGGGCATGTGTTTCATTGCCAGGAGAGTTTCTTTTAGCAGCTGTGCTTTCTCCAAAACATATGATAAGGTTCATGACATTAAATAGGCATCTTCAGAGCATTTCAAATAGTCTTATTCTGCAAATCCTGCTACTTCTAATTTGTGCAAAATCCCAGTATTTACCAGTTCCTTTTTCCCCTGAGGTGAAAGAATCTCAAATACAGTTTTCAGACAGTCAGTTCCTCTCTGGATGTAAACCCTTCTCCCCAGATGATTTTTTGTTTGTTTGTTTGTTTTTTTAAATCAGTGGAATTCGGATAGTATTTCCAGTTATTCCTCAGCAGCTCTCCCATCTTTTCACACTAGAGATCTGTGTATTATTTATCAATTCTCTTTTCTCATTCCTGCCCTCCAGCTTTTACATTACCCGCTCATCCTAGTCCTTTCTACCTAATCCTAATTTACTGCTGATCAGAGCCATGGCAGCAGGACCAGTTACATGAGATGAAAAAAAAAAGAGTAAAAATAAAAAGCTACATCAAACAAAGTTATGTTTTTGCCTTTGAGGTAATTGGTTTTGCTTGCAGTGATCTCAATGAAATCAGCCAGAGCTGAGCATTCTTCATCTCACTTGTATATTGTCTGCCTTTGTGTCCTGTAGTGCAACTGTACCCCATAAAATAACAGGTAGCAAATTGATCTGAGTGTTTGGTTTTTCTCTGCAGCAGATACCAGAGCTTGTACTAGAATCTGTTCTTTGATTTTTATTTTTTTTTTCCATGTCTTTTTGCATGCAGTTTTATATGTAAGGTGGAGTTTCGGTGTGGTATTTTTTTATGCCAAATGTGGTTAGTATTAAACTCGTATGCAATAGGCTACATGGGCATCTTTACTAAGAAATATGAAAATGTACTGTGGGTCCTATTTAGCAGACTGGATTACCATGGTTCCATGGAAGTAGGTTTACTGGGTATAGTCTGTATAGAAATAATAACCTTTATTAACGTACTTTGTAGACTGAGCTGTGTTAGTCTGAAAGAGCCTGTGTGTGTTTTCACCAAGAGGAGGAGCCTTCTATACTCAACTGGCTGATGTTCTACTTGTGTTCTTGGCTATAACACAGCGACTCTTTAACATTATACCTGATTGCTGCCAGGAACTGTTAAAAACTGTCCTAGAATTCAGTAGGTAATAGGCCTTGGATGTTGATAAGTCCACAAGCCTGGCAAAGCAAGTAATACTTGAGAAGTATTGGAAAATACCAATCCTGTCTGCCTGCTTGAGAACTGCTTGCAGCTCTAGGGTGGTGTGCTGCTGGCTAGCAGCTATAGCCTGAGGCATTCCCCTTTTTCTCAGATTTCCCAAATCCTGCAATGTGGTGGAAGAGGGCGGTGAAGAGAGAAGAGACGAGCCAAGTGCCTTTCTTTTTTACTGTCTTTATAAGAGTACAATTAGAATGTAGAGGAAGAGAGACAGATACATAGTCTTTGTTTACAGTAATCAAGGGAGCAAGGCAAGGTCTGTTTCCTTACTGTCATGGCACAAGCATCATTGATGGGTACATGCCCTTCACCAGCAGCCTGGGGACCTCATTCATATGGCCTGCTGGGGGCAGTCCCCGGTCCGTACCCTTTCCTGAATTGGGGTAAGTGTTATCTGGGAGAGCACTAGTTGTCAGAGCCTGAAATGAAGGAAAAACACTATCAATTACAAGTTATTGATGACTATTAATTACTCTTACAGTATTTTGTTAATAATTAATATATTAATAATTGAACACTATTACTTATAACTTAACAATCTGGTCTTGTGGGAGGTGCCCTTGCCTATGGCAGAGGGGCTGGAACTAGGTGATCTTTAAGTTTCCTTCCAACCCAAACCATTCTATGATTGTATGCCAGTGCTGTGCTCAAGCTTGCACTAAACTGCTCCTGTTGAGTTAGTACAGATGTAAACATTGAGCCTAAAGCTCATGGCAGGGAAGAGTGAAGCAGAGGCCCTTGCAGGAACACACCTGTCTACTCTAAACAAATTTGTTTGACAGAAACCATCAACACTTTCCAGCATAACAGTGCAAACCTAAGGACAATTTCACCCAGTTTATCTGTCTTGGAATATTTTTCACACCACTGTCCCAGTTAGATCTGCATTTCTTTGTTCTTTTTCTCACCTTGGTGATTTTGTATGGGGCTGTCTGGGGCGATGACCCTTTTCAGTGTGGTACTGACAGACCTGGAGCAGATGTCCCCCTTTTCTTAAAAGACAGCAGTTAACTCCACTTTAACTCTGAATTCCACAGATTCATTTCCAGTGCTAGGGACATCCAAATTATGCTGTTGCTTGCATGTTTCTTTGTCATATAGCTCTTAATTTAGGATAATTGGATTCTTTTTTATTGCTTTTTTAAGAAACCAAGAGAAAAAAAACACACAAGAATATGAAGTGTCAGTTCGCATTCAACATTCAGCCTAGTTGAGTGGCTGCATGCGTAACTGCCTTGCATGTACCAGTGCTTGCCAGATTTGTTGCTTCTTTATAAGTGAAATCAGCTTGAAAAAAGTTCAGCTCTGCCTCATTTTCGTATATATTTCCACATTTTTTGAGATAATTAAAGATATTCCAGCTCATATTAGTGGTCACGCTTCATTTCTTAAGCAAGATGATTAAGCAGCAAGAAGTGTTTTGAAGTGTTCTCTGCTGGGTGTAGATATATACATTTTTCTTAGTTCATAGAAACAAGTACTTCTCTTACACATACACCATCCTAGAAGTCATAAACCTTTGTACTGTGATAACCCTATTGCTGCAATTGGATTTTAAGTCAGTTGACAAATTTATAAATACTCCCTTCTGGCTACCCATCTGAAGAGCCTAAAGAAATGCACTCGAGCTCCATTCAGAGTCAATTGTAACTCACACTCAAATAAATTGATTCAGTATCTCTCTGTGACAGCGGAATGACCGAGCTAGCTTTTGTTTTGGATGGAACTACATCGCCTTTTATAAAGCCACCATTGCTCTGTTTAAAGAAAATTATTAACATGGCAGCCAAATTTCTGTAACCTAGTGGACTCTGCCAGCTGAGCTATTAATCAGTCATTTACAGCTCTCCCTTTCATTCAAATGCTACTTGTAATTCTGCAGCCAGACCATCAACCTTTGCCGCTGATAACTCTGGTTAGCTCTTCTCTGCCTCTGTAGGATTAAAAGAGAGCAAAAAGAGAATTTTTTTTTTTTTTTTTACTTTTCACAGCCAAACAGGTAAAAGGCAATTCACTGTCACTGTGGCCAGACGTTAAGGCATGTCATGCTTTGAGGTGACACAGGGTCTTTTCGGTGAGGCAGACGTGTGTGCTTCTGCAGTTGATGTGCCTTCTGTCCAGACAGGCTGACATTTTCAAAAGAAATGGTAAAAGTCTTACTGACTTTGTGGAAGAAGAGTTATCTTATTGGTCTGATCAATTAGGAAAATGTAACAATAGCAGAAATGGCTATATTAATGTATGCTTTTCTCTGAACATCTGAGTTTTGCAAGTATCCGTGATGTATTTAGTAAAGCAGATTTTACAAAGTTGCTGTGCTCTTCCGTGTGGTGGACTTGCTTCATTCTTTTATATTTAGTGTAAGCTGGTGTGCTGCTGATGCAGGAGAACATTATAACCCCATCAGAGAGGAACCAAAGCTTCATTTATAACAAAATGCATAGAAAATTTTAGAATTAATATTGATGGTATATACAGTGTTTATAGAATCAGTATAATTACCTATCTGTGGTATAAGCACACTGATATCAAATAATTGCATATAAATTTTATGTATGTTGTAACTGCATATGCTTATTTTTGTGATACTTTATTTTTGTAATTTTCTGAGTTGTGCCAAAGAGAAGACTGTAAAAGATACTGCTGTTAGTTTACTCTAGTTTCAGATACCCATACTTAAAATTTCCACTATTATGAGCTATTGTGTGTCTATTAACAGAAAACCTGAAAGTAATTTAGATTCAGCATCATAAGATAGGAGTCTTTATGTCATTCAGACTACACCTAGCATTCCAGTGAGCTTAATGAACTCACTTTCAAAGACAAAAACGTGATGGACGTTATTAGAACATACTATATATGTGTTTGAACTTTGGGGATATGTTAGAGTTATTTGAGGAATGTGTAATTAGACTTTGTCATAATGCTTCTGTATTAAGAGACAGCTCAAGTTGGCTGTGCAGCTTGAACTCAACAAAGTTAAGAAACCTGTTGGAGGTCACAGATGGGATCTGAAGTCTGAATGTGTGCAGTTTCTAGCTCCTATTGCAAAACTGGGATCAATGCCCCCCAGAAGTATTCCAAGATAGTACAAGCTAGCTGGTTGAGAGCATTCATCTCTGTTGCACTCGGATATCTTTGCAAAGATACCCTAGTGTCCCAAGTTCCATGCTGTGGCATGTTCCTACCTAAGAAGGCACAGGGCCAGCGTGGTTCTGGCACAGTTTAGGTTGGGAACTACTAATCTAGACTGTTAGACCAAGACATTAGATGTTGAAGTAAAATATTATAAATTGAAATATTATTGGCATTTATTAAAATAGTTTAGACTCTTAAAGTTAACAAGCTGAAGAAATCTGAAGCTTTTTTTTACCCACCTTTTCTGAGGAAATTTGTATGCAAGCTGACTAGTCTACCAGATTTCAGCCAGATGTGAGTTAAAACTGCTAAGTTACGAATACTTGAGAAACAGAGTGCATAGTGGAAATGACAGCTCCAGCACAGGAATGCCAGGAGCTGCTGTAATAACTTAATATTTAAAATGCAATAAAATCAGAGATAAGCACCTTTGGATTTTAATGTTTCAGGAGATTATGACTGAGACACACTGCTTCTGTAGACAAATTCCCTGTGATTTTTACAGCTACAGCACTAGCAGGTCTTCACTTTTAAAGAGGTAGTGTATTTGAAACTAGCAATCAGCTTTCAGGGTTTTAAAAATATATTTATTACGATCACCTGTAAACTTTGAAGTGCTGTCTGCTGGAGTAGCGTGCCCTGAAACAGGCTTCTTGTTAGTGTTTAATGTGTCTGCTATCTTGCTTGGTCTTGTCAGGTCAGGAACTCTGAAAATCATAGGGTAAGAAAATGTTTGTTTGTTTGTTTATTTTACAAGTTATGGTGATGTCAGTTGCAAGTACCATTCAGATGGTCAGCATTTGAGAATTGTTATCCTTTTCATTCTATGAAATCCTGAAGAAAGGGGGAAATGCCATTTACTGAGAGAATTGTTACTGTTGTTCTGAGGCATCCTCTTTTGTCTTTCATACTTCATAATTGATCACAAGCACTCAAAAGTGGGTTTGTTGGTTGTTTTTTGTTCTTCCATAAAATAATGTGGCTACATTTCAGCTAGGAACAGGTATAATATTTATGACAATAAATGCAGTAAAAGCAGTAGTCCATGCCATCCTTTAGAGAATATTGAACAATTCGACCCCAAGAGACTTAGAAATCCAAATAGAATGGGATATGCCTGATCCTGATAAGGCACATTGCTCCTATATTTCTTTGTAAAATTTAAACATAATCTGAATAGTAGTTTTCATACTTGTCTGTGACTGATTTTAAAATTGGCATCTTACATGTTAAGATGTTAAAACTTACTTTGGTAGCCAATAAAATAAATAATCTTTGACAATATAAGTGGAAAATGGGTAATAAAATTATGTTCATTAGTAATGATCAAAATTTAAATGTGTAGATCTCCAAGGATGAGAAAGGTTTTTTTTTTCTTTCATCATTTCTAAAGGTGTTTTGTGTAATGCCAAAATTCCTGCATGAATAGGTATAAAAAATTGACTGGTCAGAAAGTCAGACTACTCAGCTGAAATATTTTGAGTAGACAATATTTTTCTTCATACTGTAAAACTGTGAGAAGAATTGCAGACACTGGATTCTTGAATATAGCATAGAACAATATTAAAATTGCTGAAGAATCTGTGGGTTTAGTAGCCTGTGTAAATTTACATCAGTACTGTAAAATTATGTATTTGTTAGTATGTGGAGGTGGAGTAACAGCATTTTTATTAGAAACTTAAAGTTTGAGTGAGAGGAAAAATGTTAAAACCATGGCAAGTTTTTTACTGTAAAATATCCTAACTGGCTACTGCAGACAGAATTCCAGAATGAAACAGTGGATCACTTCTTGTAAGAGGTTATAAGTTCAGAATTATTGCATAAAATGTGTTGAGGAGGTGACAAAAAAAAAAAAAACCACCAAACCAATAAGCTATTCACTCTCACTTCTGGTTGACCATTGCTCTTGCAGGAACACACGCTATAGGCTTACTTTTCCCAAAATGTTTCTCAGCAGATTTGTATCAGCAAGACCTGCTTCCTGTTCACACTGGAAGAAGCGTCTATTATTTCAGTGACAGAATTTTTGCTTCCATAGTTTTAACTGAGTTCTGCTTCTGATGATATAATTGTATTTATAGTATAACATTTACTGGCATAAATGTGTTTATTTAGAGGTGTCAGTACTTTTTTCCCCATTTCTATTAGGAAAAGTAGCCTAACATCACATGCATGCTCATCTGTTTCTTGGAGTTTTAAAACAAATAATAATCTTTAAGTGGTAAATATTTTGTCAACTATTTCACATTGTTATTTTCCCTGAGAACTTTGTGGGGGTATTTTAAACCAAGAAAAAACTTATTGGTTACACAAAGAAAATACTGATGGTGGCCACACAAACAAACATTGTCAATTAAACCAAAGAAGTATGACTTTATCCTCCTTAAACATAGTGAGTTTGCTGAAGGGGCACTCCAGGCACTTGCAGAGAGAAGAAGCTGAGCTTTTGCATGTTACATGTTCTCCTGCATGCACTGTCACTGTTATATCCAGCCCTGAAACTGTCCTCTATATTGGCAGTTCAAACTAAGTTTTGTCCCTAAAGCTTTGCAGTGAAAAAAACCAAACCCTTCTGAGCCAAATCCTGGTTTAACTCTGGTTCAGCTGGCTGCCTGGGAGAGGGTGGAGGGTTTTAGGACATGGCAGAGGAGAAGGAGGAGGATGAAAGTTGAAGTTGATGTTGCTGTGCTGTGATAAGAGTGAAGTGTCTGGATTTACAAGTTCATCTAATGGTCATCCATGGATGCTGTGCTACTACTTTGTGTAGTACATGCTGGTTGTCAGGGTGGTTAGCACAGCTAAGAGAGGCGTTGATGGCAAGTTCTTATTTCAGATGTACTTTGTGTAGGCATTACTTGTCTCTGTTATGAAAACATTTTCTGGCAGGATTTGTCTGTTTGATTTCTTTAAAGAAAGTAGCTGGAACAAGGTGCTGTTGTAGAGTTTGTATAATTATTTGTAGCGCAGTGAGCTGGCCTGTATTTATTTCAGAAATATGTTTAAAATATGTTTAAAACAAGAAGAAAATAGCAATACATCCTCAAGTTAAAACCTCTTCAATGCATGCAGTTTACATTTAATATCTTAATGTGCTATGCATTCATTAATTGAATAGGAAAACACCATCTGTATAAAAAAGATCAAGTAAAATAACTACTATTTTTTCCTCATACTGAACAAAGTAGTTGGCAGATAACATACAGCAGGAAGAGCAAATGCCTTCCCCCCTCTTTTCTCCACTGCTGGTGTCTAGCTATGGTTTTCTTTTATAGTCTTTCCTTACTGATGCAATACCGGGCACGGTGATTTTTCACAAATAGGCTGCTGTTTGTGTATTTCTGAGCTGTGCTTACCTCCCTGATTGCATTTTGTTAACTGTGTTACCCATTCTTACCGGTGTGGGGGGTCAACCCCATAAGAGGAGAGATGGAGCCCAACCATACTTCATGCTGGAAGTGCACTTGAAATGGCTTGAAGGCTGTGTGCTTCTTTTTTCTGTCTTGTTCTGAAATCTTCTTAACTTCCCTATCCCTTCTTCTTTATATCTGCTCTCATTTTTTTACCTTCTTATTTTTTCCCCTTAGGGCTTTTTGCTTGGTTGGTTGGTAAGTTGTTTTGCTCCTCACACCCAACTTGGGCTCCGTTTTGGTGCCTCTTTACTGTGTTGCTAGAGCCAGCAGTGCTTTTGGCTTGGGCTCATCTGTGGCTGGACCAGACCTCTTAGTTCTGGTTCAGACTGGTTACTTGACAACTAGACATATTTTTGAAGCATTATATGCTTTTTTAAAGAGCAGAGCTTGAGAAAGGCTTGGGGCACTCCTGAACCTTCAGGGAGATGTGGGCAGCAATGTTTCCCCTCCAACTTTCCTTTCCATCCCTACTTTCTTCCCCAGTTGATAATCACCTTTTTGTTAGTTTGGTTTAGTCTCAGTGAAAACTTGAGATTACGGAACAGGCTCCACTCCTTCTCAGGAAACAAAAAAAGCCCCTCAAACTGGCTTTCAGTTCCACATCCTGCTAGAAAATGAACTAGAAAATAAGACTTATGGGACTGAAGATTTCCATATAGATCCTGTCTTGGGTGAAGTGTCAGTCACCAGACAGAGAGAAAAAGCTGTGCTTGGGCTGTCCTGTGAGAGTTGTACATACTGGCTTCTGCAAGAGGAGGATTGGTTGCAGGATTAACTTTAAAGAAATTCCTCACTACTTAATCCGCAGCAGCTGCTGATACGGTGTTTGGTGCTTCTCCTTTTACTGTTACTGCTCTTCTGCTCGATCCTGGCTGTTCCTAATTCAAAGTCAGTATTGGTTGGAAAACACTGATTTAGGAAATGAAAGGTAGCTTACTTGCTATCTTGAGGAACCAGGACCTATGCACTTTGCACTGGAACCTATATGTTTATGCTTTGCACTTTTAAGTTGATATGGAAGGAAGGATCAAATCTTCTTCAAATTTCAGATAAGCGTTAAGTAACTTATTCTACAATTAAATTAGCATTCTTAAAGGAAAGCTACGAGCCTTGAAATGTTTTGATTAGTACTTTTAGTACAATCCTAGTACTCATACTAGTACTTTCAGTACAAATCTTTTTGGCTTCAGAATGCTTTCATATTACCTGTGAGCACCTCTAAAGATGCTGTGGAGGTTGTGGCTAATTATGACAACTGCATATTAACATTGCAGTTGGCTAGTTTTGCCTTCCTCAAACAATTAGCCCCAAATTTCTTGCACAAAGTCTACATGTGTGAAGTAAGTAGGATGAATCCTAAAAGGAAGGAGTTTATTAAGAGCAAATCATAGATTATTTGAGCAGTTACCAATTTCAGTATCCCAGTTCTAGAACTACTTTATTATTACTTCCCTTCTTGCTTCAAAACCTGACCAGGAACATAGAATGACTGGCATAAAATGAATACTGGGATTTGTTTGAAAATAACGGTGGATGGTATGCTAGGAACTGAACCTTGCTAGCTTCCCAAATAACTGCAGTGCTGCATAGATCTGAACAAAAACTTATACTTGGGTATCTTTAAGGATACCGTTGTAAGGTGGTTTTCTTTTAGTTTCTAGCTTGCCATTTAGTCAGAACTGCTTCTCAAGCTTGTCACCCAGAGTTTCAGAGCAGCTCATACTACTGCTTCTACCTGTTCTGCAGACCTGCAGCCTACCTAAGGCTTTACATTTGTCAAGCATTGCCCTATTACTCTGTCATGCTCATTGATAATATTAGATAGGAATTACAGTTCCTGCTTATGTCAATAAAATTTTGTCAAATGCATCATCTACAGTAACAGTGTAAGAGGTCTGAACCAGAGGGTCTGGTACTAGAACAGACAAGTTCTTCACTAAACCAGATTTGCAGGGGCTCAGTTTTTGCAGGTGGAACAAGATTTTGTACAAGGGTTCACATCCTTTTGGTTATATAGGAGCTCCCCATGTGAGTGTAATAGACAAGATTTTCAAGGAAGTGTGTGCTCAGGGTTAGGAGAGGACAAGAAAGGAAAGTTGCTCCTCCCATTACTACCCGAAATCTTGGGGTAGCGTCGTGCTCTAAGGCTTGAGCCAATTGTGAGCTGACAGTTTACTGCTGCCAAAAAACCATAACCTAGAAGAAAACAGGTAGGGGAAGCAACGGCATAGTTTTCTGTTTGGTTAGCAAGTCAAATCAGGTCCCCATGCAGATAGATGGGTAGTAAATTGGAGGGAGGAGGAGAGGGAGAAGGAGCAGAAATGGATGACAGGAGCAGGGGGAAGGTGGCCTGAGGTGTCCCCTTTTCGATGGCAGAAAATGAGAGTAGCTCAGCCTTAAAATATCACTTCAGCCTTTGTTTGCAGCACTGATGTCTAATACCTGTGTTGTTTTAAAAACCTGCATCCTATTTTACATCTTTTTTTAGTATTCAGCTGAAAACATTTGTGGTGACAGAATGGCTTGAGTTACTGCAGTGTGATACCTGATTATGTGCCCTGCCTCAGTCTTGTGTTCTTTAAGGTTTTTCCCTTGCAGTTGAAATATCTGTAGGGCACGGTTGCATTAGTTAAACATGTACAGTGATGGTTGCAGTATCAGTGAAAGTGAAGGTTTCAGTGCTGACTTGCAGTGTATTTGCTATTTATTTACTTTTCGGGCTACCCAGTGGGATATGAGAGTGAACTTGTCCTGCTCTTATTTGAGCCTCAGTATGCTTACTGTGCACATTTGTGCAATTTCTGCGAAGAAAAAGATCACTACAATAGACTCGTAAACCTGAGCAGCTGTAGGGGCTTTCTCCACAGAAAAATGAAAGGAGTCTATCCCAGCCGCCCTGTGAGTTTGCACTCTGTGGCTTGCTGCTACTGTGCCCTGGCAGCACAAGAGCACGTTCCTGACTGAAAAACATGTTGCAGGGCAATCTGGACTGCAGTCTGTCCTCTCCCCAAAATCCTGCAGCTCAATCTTGTCCACCTCCTGCTTTCAGAGACTATTTACTCCTTAAAAACACCTCTCAAACAGCTGCACAAGGTTGCATTCAGGCAAGCACTTTTACATAACATGGCTCCTTTAACAGCTAGCCTTTAGAGCAGAGTGAGATGAGCTAAGCTTCTTGATTTTCATAGAGCTGAATGTTTGCCCAGTTCCTCTGTAGCAAACGCCCCTAAGGAAAAATGACAGTTTGCAGTCACTTCAGCATAGCTACATGGCATGTAAGCGTCATGCAGTATCCACAGTTGGTTACTCACAGGTTATAAGGAGGATGCTTTTTGTTATAACTGCACTGCTATTTGCTGCTTGTTCCTTGAAAAGAATAATTGTATTGCTTGGCTTCAAGTACTGGTTTTGTACTTCTGTTATTTGCTATTCCTAATTGTGCATGTTTGTAGTAATAGGTACTTTCCTATTTCTGTCAGAGAGGATGAGGAAGTATTTTGAAAGAATGAGGAATTAAAGGCCTAAACCTTTATTCTGGGGAAAAAAAAAAAAGCTTTTATCTCAGTTAACAAGTGTCTTTGCTGTTGGTCCCTCAACCTTACTACTACAGTGATTTTTAAAATCTCTTGGACAAAACCATGGCAATGGTGGGCAAAACTGGACAATGAACCAACAGAGAATTCATTGCTCAATTTTTTTAAATTTTTTTTTTTTTTTTAATAAACGAAAGATTTGATGTATGTTCATCCCTGCTCTCTCCTGGCACTTTATTTTGTGCGAGTCTGCAAGGGAGATGAAGAGAGGGCAAAATTCAAGGAAGAAAAACATCTAATCCTGTACTCTGCCAGGGAGGAAAGCCTGGGCAGAAGGAATGTGTGTGCTCCTGATGCATTAGTTTGTGGTACTGCTGCTTTAATATTTGCCAATGGATATTTAAAAGAGAAGATGAATAGTGGAGAACATCAGGTCAAACCTATGGTGCCTTTTTAAAATAAGTCTTATCTGATAAACAGTCATTCTCCATTTTAGTTGTTTTACTGCAGGCTCTTAGTAATTTATTTAGAATTTGTCTTGAGAGGTCAGGTTTGTTCCTTGGTTTTGTTAAGAGTGAGAGCTGTTAGACATGACGTGAGGCTAAACTGCCTTTTCAGGCAGTGAATCCCTGCTAAATGACCTCCTGTTCACAGCATTACAGTGATATGCTCTCCATGTGTACACCTGTAGAGCAGTGGGACGGCACACTCTTGACACCAAGCCTATACTGCTGGTTGTTCTGAAACTTCCTTGAATTTTGAACCAGTGCGTGAATGTCTCCATCTTGAAGTTCAGTTTGTTTCAAAACAACGCCTTAAGAAGCACGTCTTCAGAAGTCATTTAACTTCAACTATTTAATGAATTTTACTGACAGAAAAGTATGTGTGGTATGGCAGCAAACTAGTTTTTATGTAGAAAACATATTAATAACATTGAGCAAAGTATTGAAATGTCTTATGTGGATCCTTCTTCTGTGAAGCGCCAAGGTAACAGTCCATCTTTAGTGCAATATTTGTATTTCATTGCCTTTGCTGAGATTCAGATAAAGTTAAGAATATGCTGAACTGTTATGCGGAATTAGATGGGAGACAAACACTAGCTTTAGTGCACCTAGAGGTACCTGTTAAATGATAAAGCTAAGATTACTATCAGCGGATAAAATTTTATGTTTTCCACATTACTCTTAATTTCCCAATTTTAATATAAAATGTTTTCAAAGATTGAACTTTCAATGTAATGTGATTCAGCTAAGGGGAGGAAACATTGAGACAAGGAAAAAGATTTTTTTTTTTTTTTTTTTAAACATTTTGGGTTTTGTCTCGCTTATTTGCACTTGACTGTTGGTTTGTAGTGAATCATCCACTCTGTTTCTCACTAGATGACAGAGTTGCAATCTTGGTCTTAATTCAGTGTGGGACAAACAAGGCAACTCCATTTATAAAAGTTAATTCTTAGTAAAGTAGGAGATATTTGTAAAAAGAATATATAATCCAGATAAACTTCAGGTTCAGAGTAGCTGCTGCCTTCTGCTTGATATTTGCTGAGAGTAGATTAGGAAACCAAGTTAAATCAAACAAGTGTTCTTTCATTTCTGGGGCTTCATTTCAGGCTAACACTGAGCATGAGAATGCTGGTTGCCATTTCATGGAGTGCAGGTTGCTGGATCCATGAATTCTTACCAGGCCCCTTCACTGGCATACAGGGAGTTTTTGTCAGTATTTCAGAAATGCTCCCAAATTCCCTACTGGATGCATTTCATAAGTGCCAGTGCCTCTTTATATTTCTTCTCAGCAGCTTCACAAACACAGTGCATGCCTCTCAAAATGGGTAGCAATGTCTGTCTCCTTAAAATGGCAGTTATGGAAATCCAGATTTCTATTTTTTTTAACTGGATCAGAAACTTTCATAGGCTTAAAGAGGCATAGATCATATTGTACAGAAGGTGGAAGCCCTAGTCTGGATAACCATTTCTTTAAGGCCTTTCCCAATCAGCAAAAAATTTTGTTTTATTTGCCTTCCAGAGGCCAAGATCCCACAAGCAGTGTCTGTAGCCTCCTGAAGGCTCGAAAGGATTTGAATAGTCTCTGTTTGACCTGTTGTTGGTAGGATATTTTTGAGGGGAGGCAGTGTATAGCACTAGTACCTTGATGGGCCTGTTGTTATGTTGTATGCCAAATACTGCTGTACAGTTACTACTGCTGCAGCCCTAAACGTGGTGAAGAGTGCAGATGTCAGGCCACACAGATACTCAGTAGTGCACGTTTGTGAAGTTTATTTTGATGAGTAACCTTCAGTTTCTAAAATTGTCTTGTGTTTTAACCATGATAATGTTTATCTGGTTGAATTCGATACTTTTATGAAGTGAAATCTTTAAAATGCTCTGTTATTACATAAATCCAGAGACAGAAAAATGCATGTCAGCAGGTGTCATCCTGCAGTGTTTGATGAAGGCCTTTTTGTCATTATTAAGGAATAAAATCATACATTAGTACTCAGGCAAAGTAAACTGAGTAATTTGGGGAACTATAGTCTTGTTGCTTTTAACTGCCCTACTTGTGGCATGTTTAATAGTAAAAAAAAATTTGTATTTTATGGGAATCTTAGAGGCGCAGTGGCAGAACACTGAAAGATGGGCTTATTTTTGGAAACCTAATTATAACATCATTTTACTTTCCTGTTATTGTTGCCCAAGGTTTGTCATGTTTCTAGTGTTGCTATTAATGTTGTCTTAAATGTCAAACGGCTGATGGTGATCATCTCATCTCTTATTGCTAAATATATACATGCTCTTGAGAGTGTCTGATGTAAATGCTATGCCAGACCTTCTACATATGCATATTAGAAGTCTTCTTATGCTAAATAGCTGCTATCAAATATATACTTAACTATTTTCCTAAGTGGTGTACAAAATAAATTGAGACCTTTTTTCTAGGAGACCTCATACTATTGTATTATTTTAAATGATCTCTGATAGGGAAGATCTTGCTTCTGAATAATTGTGACACTAAATGCTGCTAAGTAAGAAACGCCAAATATATCTTCACTGATGAGCAGAAAGTTAATGTAATTTCTTTCTAAATGCTGCTGTGTGAGATCTGGGTGCATGTGACTACCACCTAGCAATTGGCAGTCAAAGACAGACAAAAAATGTCTCAGGGACATTCTTAGTAAAACTTTATAATATATTAAAAAAATAAGTTAGCCTTTATAGTCTGGTAAATTCAATACAATTTCAATTATTAATGATAAATAACTCTTCATTTCTTTTACTGAGCAATTTTGGAAATCAGAAGTCACTTTAAGACATAGGTTCTTATAGTCCTTAAATTACTTGGCCAGTTAGTCCTTATTTAGTAGGGGACTGGAGCAGCGCTCTTACAAGGAAAGGCTGAGACACCTCAGGCTGTTTTACCTGGAGAAGACCTGAGAGGTCATCTGCTCAATGCTTGTAAATATCTAAAGGGCAGGTGTCAAGAGGGTGGGGCCAGTCTCTTTTTAGTGGTGCCTGGTAATAGAACAAGCAGCAACAGGGAAAACTAGAACACAGGAGGTTCTACCTCAACATCAGGAAACTTGTTTATTTTGAGGGTGATGGAGAACTGAAACAGGCTGCCCAGAGAGGTTGTGGAGTCTCCTTCTCTGGAGAGATTCCAAACCCACCTGGATGTGGTCCTGTGCAGTCTGCTCTAGGCAAACCTGCTTTGGTTGGACTAGATCAGGGATCCTCCAACTTTTTAAAGAGGGGGCTGGTTCACTGTCCCTCAGACACTGTCGGGGGCCAGACTATAGTTTGGAAAAAAACAACGGGGGAGTCACCCACCTTGCTGATGCCACCGCCCCCCTCCTCAGCCTGGCCGCACAGTGCGGAAAGGGTGGCCAGAAGGGACTGAAGGAACTTTGCCGCGCCAGGGCTCTGGCGATTCGCTTGGGGGCTGCGGAGGCCAGCACGCGGATTAAGTGGCAGGAAGTCATCAGCGGCTGCTTGGTTTCCCCCCCGCGGGGAGTTCTGTAAATACCGGCGGGCTGGACTGAGGACCCTGGGGGGCCGTATCCGGCCTGTGGGCCATAGTTTGAGGACCCCTGGACTAGATGATCTTCAGAGGTCCCTTCAACCCCTACCATTCTGTGATTCTGTTAGTTGTGAGTGACTACTATGTGCAGCTTAAGTTGTGATGTTCAGTTGCCTACCTCTTGGAAGTAAGATATATGAAGTTTTCCTCTGATACATACTGAATTTCATGCTTTTAAGCTATTTTAAGTGCACAATATTTGTAATTTCAGTTGAAACACCAATTACATGCTGTTGGAGCTGTTCTTTAAACTCTTTTCTTTTTAAGAAATGACCTGTAGCTTCACTGTGTAAATAAGATTGCAAACATAACTGAAAAATGAGTTAGTACCTCGTTGCTACTAGAAGTGGTTGCAAATGACTGTGGAGATTACATACCAAGGGAATAAGATTTCACCTTTACAATAGTTTTGTGATGTTTCCAGTGGCCTTTAATATCTCCCATTATGCTTTTTTCATGCTTCAAAAGCAAGGTCTTGAAATTTTAGAGTTATAAATATATTTATTATATTCACCCACATCTACAAAAAAAGAAATGTCTGACTTCTGGCACATGAATACATAATTGGTGGGATTTCCGAGTGCTTGTATCTTGTTAGAACAGCAAGCCTTTGGATAGCAAATAGGTAATTTTGAAGAAATGAGGGATGTCATTTGTTTTTATTAAGCTGGGATTTGAATGTTTGGAGAAAGCATTGGGGGAGGCATTTCTTTTGAAATAGAAGTAATATTCCTCATTTGTGATCTTAATATTATTTTTGGCATAGTTACATTCTTTATAAATAAACATAGGAATCTGTACTTAAAAGAATTATGGTTATTTTCCATGTCTACTTAAAACTTGGCTTTTTATTATAATTATTTTCATTTTCATGAGGGTTTCGGTGAAACAGCAAAACCAAAATTGAATGTACTGCTCTCTAAATGTGCCATAGCTGCTTTGTGATTGAAAGGCCAATGTATTACTCACAGAATACTGATGCATTGAAGAGTACTCATTCTATTATCAAGTCATAAAGAAAATAATTGGTAAGGTTTCTCAGGCAAGGAACTGCAGAATAAAGTTAATTTTAACTATTTAACTGACCACAAACAAAGAAAAATACAAGGATAATAAAGCTTGGAATTGAGCAATTACATCTCTTTTTTATTCAATTGACACCTTTCCATCTTTTGTGCAGCGTTCTACTCATGTCCTTTTGGTTATTCACATATTCAAATACCAAACCTTGTGTAAGTATGCTCTTATATCTTAAGAAGCTTGCACTTTCTAATGAAGATCAAGGTTTTGCTTGGTCAACTTAAATTTACAAAAGCCGACATACTTGAGTGATTTTTAGATGTACTGTACAATAAATGTAGATGACACAACCAAAGTTCATGGTTTTAGACCTATCTTATATCCTGACCAATCCTCTTTACCACAAGAATTTTTCATTCTTTTGTATATTTTTTAATGTCCAACCTTGAGGCATTTTGTACTATTTCTCTAATTATGCTTATGAAATGGCATTTGGGGAACCGCTAAGAAATATTGGGAAATAATTTTAATAAATAAATAATTGCTCTTCAGTACAGGATATGTGAAGAATTAGTTCTTTTTTGGTGGGTTATGCTTCATTACAAGGAAATTGAATCCTATGTATTCTAACTCAGGCTTATAATTTTAGTACATTATATGTTTGGTGAATATGATAATCCCAAACACACTTAGGAATAAAGGGTGGATTTATGAATTCAGCTTTATAATTGTTTAGTTGCTTCTCCTTTTGATGCCTTATGTTTCAGTGTAAGCGTAAGGATGTTTGCTTTGTTATGAGGAATTCTTGCAAGAAGGCAATACGCTGGAGGAGGATAAGCTGGTATGGAGTAACTGGCAAATACAGAGAGGTGCAATTAGCAGGAAAGGAAAGAAAATTCTCTAAAGTGATATATATCCCATCTTAATAGAAGTAAGGGGGGAAATTACAATATATGTCAGAAGAATACATAGATTGGAGAATAAAATAAGCATAGCATTTCTCTGGAGAAAGCTTTAAGGGTAGATTCCACACAGCACTGAGAAATAACACTTACAGACGCAAGGAGAGGAGAGGGATAATTTAGTTTTTTCTATCTCCAACTGAACAGCTGTAGCCTGTAAGCGAGATTGAGTTGAACATGCAACTCATGCCACAGATTTAAGTGCAGTAAGTGCTTCAGCTTGCCCTGAGCTGTCAGTCAGGAGTAGCTGGACACATGATGGCCCTCCTCAGCACTGAGTAGATGAAAGCTAGGACATCCTGTAATTCCTTACATTAATATAAAAATTTTAGTAATGAGCGAGGAGGAGTCAACCTAATAGTAAAGAAGAGAGTGCACACATGAAACTCATGAGAACCCTTGCACTAGAGCATATGGTAGATCACAGTTGAGTATTTTCCTTTTAAATTTATTTTTAAAGTTGCCTAGTACCAGTGCAGACCTTGTCAAGCCTACATTTTGTGGTGTGAAATATAGTCAATGGCAGTGACCACGTACAGTAGGTTGGATGCCAAGAGGTGTCTCTCTGTACAGCTTGGATCGATCTGCAGGCATGAGTGTCTGAAAATCCAGACTTTCATCTTCCTGAGCTTTCCCTCCCTTGCCAAGATTACACCTATGACAGCCCCACAGAGATATTTGTTGCTGCTCTTGATATTGTTAATATTAAATATTAAAATTAAGTATAAAATATTAATATTTTATTAGTCACACATCTTTAGAGCCTCTTTGTACTGAGCACTTTTCAGCTATAGAGAGGCACAGCCCTGTCCTGAAGAGCTTGTAATATAAAACAAAATATATATGAAAAATGGGAAAGGATTACTAAATCACATGCCTGTATTATATACTTCGATTGTAATTTATGTGTAAAACACCAAATGTTTCTGTTTTCAGCCTTGCTGTTAGTTGGCTGATCTGGAAGAAGAAACAACAAATAGATGTGGATTTGAGTTTACTTGCCCTTCCTCCATAATTTGCACATTTCTGTAACGCATAAAAGCTTGTAGCTTCTCTTCATAGTTTAAAAAGAAAGAATTTCAAGTGCAATATTGGAAAATATTGAAGAGAATGAAATTTGTAGGTCACATTCCTGGGGGCTCCTGTCTAGAGAATATCCCAATGCTACAAAAATGCCTTTTATAGCTAAATTTTACTGTCTTTAGTCAAATTGATGACAGTACCAATTGATTCCAGATCCGGGATCCAGATTTATTGTAATTGTTTGAAAACAGATGCTGATTCAAATTACTGCATTTAGCAACTAGAAACAAAATGCTGTTGTCTGGTGTCAAGTGTTAATTTGGATGACTTAAGGGCGTGGAGTAAGCTGCTCCAGGGGGAGCCTCTGCTTTGCCATTTGTGGCTGTGCTGCACAGGAGAGGCAATGAGGGAAAGGCACAAGTCGGAGGACATGGCGACAGGCTGGTCCTGCAAACTGGCTTGCTTTGGTGAGCTGGAGCTTTGGAGGGCCCCATCCAGGAGGATGCTCTGTCCATCAGGGCAGACAGACAGAAGCTGGGCTGTGGTTGCTTGCAGTTGCAGTGATCGGGAAGAGAATTTGTTGTTTAGGTAAGATTACCTGAGACCAGCCAAAAAGGTCCTGGCCAGTCTCTTTGGCCTGCTGGCAGGCATGTCTGTTTTGGATGGCCCTCCAGCCTCCGCTTTTGGTCGGAAAGGGACCCAGTCCATCCATATTTCTGGCATTTCTGCGTGCTTTGTTTACTGTCCCCTTCATTTTCTCCCACTAATCTTAACCTGTTGTATCAGTGCTGTAGAAGGTCATTGTTTCTTGAAGTGTTTTTGCTTTCTGTGAAGCCTAGGTCTCAAAAAGTAGTATTTTAAATATTATGTCTCACACTAGCTGCTGACTATATTTTGTCCACATATTAGTATTTCTAATGTTGTCTCTAGTTTTGAACTTTCTGAGGTTTTTCTAATGATCTAACCTTTTTTTTAAGATTGAAACGATTATCTTGTCCTATATATAAACAGCTCATAGTGACATCTCTTGTTGCATGAAATATATGTCAGCATTTCATATTCTGTGTTAATGAATAGAGTCTCTTACTTCGTGAAAATGCTAGTTAGTGTTTAATTGCTTTATTTGGGGCTTCTAAGCATTACGTGTTTTCTAGTCTGTTTGCTTATGATTATGTGAGACCACGGTGCTTTTATGATGTCTTGCATTGACTTACATACATAGGTTACGGCAAAGCTTATGGTTTTGTGGTCTGTTTTTTACTGTCACAGTCCTTCAGATAAATCAATAGGAATAAGCTTTCAGTCTGTGTGATGACAAATAAGACTATGATGTTTCCCAACTGATGGCTTCTCAAACCAAAACAGGGGCACAGCCACTCTGTCCAGCAAAGTGGTGTGCTAGCCACGCTTGCTCATCATGGTGTCACTCTTCATCCACACTTCTTTACTTAAGTTTCCATGACTGGTCATCTTCATTTTATAATCATTTTTAAGAATGTGCATGGTCCAACTTCTCTGGCTCTTTATTACTCCTCTTAGCACATTATACAATTCTATGGTGTCCTTCACATGTTTCCAGCTTCTTCTCATCTCTGCACAAGCTAGCATTCCTGAACTCTACAAAGAATGGCAGAGCTCACTGTAAGCCCATTGCACTTTTGTAGTTGATGTGAGACACAAGGTGTTGATTCCCCCAAACACTATTGAAATCTTGTGTCGCTGCCCCTTGTGCTTTCTATGTGGTGGAATCTTCCTCCACCTCCTTCCACACTCCTGGCAATATGTGAACTTTGTGTTCCTGTATTTGTTAAATGGCTTGAACAGGGAGCTGTGAAACAATTCAAGTGAACTTTGCGCTCTTGACATTCACTCAGTCACTAGTGCCCTAAGGGGTATCTTCTTGGAGCTTTTGTTTCCCTTTTCAGAGTTAATCGGAGACATAAAGACTATTTTGTCTCGAGACCTACAACCACTGAAAAGCAACAAAGGATCAGCACAAATCACTAAACTTCTTATGGCATCTAAGACTTGGTCATCTCATTAAGTATTTATGTATGCTCTCTTTTTTTTCCTGCAGCTGTCATATTTCTCAGAGGGGACCCAGTACCTTATCACCACATCCGCTTGTCTTTTTGCTTCCTTGTGAAGCTGGGATGGAAAGCTCAATCTTTTTTTAGTGAGTCAGACATAGTAAAACTGCTTTTAGTTTAAGCATTTTGCAGTCTTGCAAGAAAATATTCTGGGTGTGAGATGTCTAGATTCTGTTTGCCTAAGTATGAGCTGGTTTTCATAATCCATTATTCTTTGCAGTATCTGAATTCTGGGGTTGTATTTCTGGGGTTTTGGTTTGGGGCTTTTTTGTTTGACTTTTTCATTGTTTGGGTTTGGGGTTTTTGTTGGGGTTTGTTTGTTGTTGATAGCCTTCTCATCTGCATCATTAATATGGTTTCAACCTTAACATAATAAGACATTTCCCTTTGCAGTCTTACTTCTTTTCTGAATAAAGGATTTCAATAATGGGAGATTAGTATCTGGTTTTGTACAGTTTCTTATGTCTACTCCTTGCCAGGTTCCTGTACTTTTAACAATGTTCTTGGTGTTGAGCTCATTGCAGCCTAGACTGTGTTGGCAGTGAGTGCGTTGTTCTTCTGCCATCTGGGTCACTATGTATTCAAAAAGTACTAAGCCTCAATACATCCCAAAGAGTACTTTCTGACCCAAATGGAGAATTGAAAGTACAGATCTTGGAACTTTGCTGCAAAAAGGAGCTAAATTTGTCTTCCAGCAACATCTGTATGTACTGAAGATTTTTTTTTTTAACCTGTTCCCACAGGGTGAAATATTAATATTATGTTTTCTGCGTTCTTTAGCTTTTGAGGGTCAGTGCAAAGCTGTGCTCTGTTTTTCCTGTGTTACTGTGTATTGGATCTTTTCAGTTTCCCAAGTTATTCTTGTATTTATTTGTGATCTTTTCAACCGTTGTTTTGGAAAGCTTATAAAATGTGTTAAAGGACATGCATGCAGGGCTCAGTATACAGCCACAGCTTCTTACGATACATACTCAAAATTAGTGACTTTTCCTCATGCTTTTGTCTTTGATTGTATCAGGAGGATTGCTGGCTGCTCACTCCTGTATGCTGATAAGAACTTTTATATTTCAATAACTCCCAGGATCCCAGGACTGGAATTCAGTACCTGCTACATGACTTTCCTAGCATTCTTTTTATCCTGTCTGAAATACTGTATTTCACTTTCTGGTGTCCTACTCAATATTGCTATTGAACCTTTCTGCTAAGCTATAAGCACAAAATTTTGATCGTTTTTTTATCTAACATCTTTGTATTTCAAACTGCTATCATGATGCAGTGCAACTATTAAGTAATTTGCTGTGCTTTTAACCACTGCAGCATTGCTGCTAGAATTTACTTTTCATTGTGTTTTTCTCAAGTTTGGCCAAAATCTGACTGTTTCTATACTCAAAAAGACACTTTCAGGTGTATGAGATGGATCCTTTGACTTTTTTTTTTTTTACTTTCTAGTTGAATGAATTTCTTTTCTTCTGATGACTGATAATCTGTTTTGTGTGAAAAATTCAGTGAGTAGCTTGTCTAAGAAATTCACACTAAAATGCAATAGATGAGACAATTCCTCTGAGTAAGCTAAAATGTTGCATAGAGGAAAATCCTTGTCACTGAAACGTGCAGAGAAAGTTATATATCTGAAATTATGAAAGACAGTTTCAGTTGTCAGCTATTTTGAAGAAAAAGTTGAAGCCAGGAAATAAAGAGAACAAGCATCAGCAGCTGTTACCAGAAATATTTGTGTGTGATTCCACTTTTTTCCCCGCCTCTCATGGGTCATGAATGTTGACAGTGACCATAATGCAGAAATTTTACAAGATTTTTACCAGAACCTTTACCAATGCTGAAAATTTACTTCCAGAGATGTTGTTTAGATCCATTGTAGTGCTTGAGTCATTAACTCTCTAATCTGGTGGTGAAAATTAGATGGGTGAAATTAAATTAACAGGACTTTAAAATGTGCTTAAACTTAGGAGTAGAAGCGAATTAGGTCCTGTATTCTGGGCACAGCAGACTTGAATGGCTCCTTTGAAGGAATCCTACCCTAGAGGGCTGAGCAACTTCATGCTTATTAAAAGTAAGAATCATAATTTGACTTTTGGCAATAGATTCTGTATGTGTTTGACTGTGTTCAGACACAGCAAATGAATGCAGTGTTTTAGATGCTGGTGCAATTCATATGGAGAAATGAAAGAAAAACTTGTCTCCTTGTACACAAAGACATTTTTACTCCCACTGTTGCTACTACAATACATTTAGCTGCACTGGCATAGAAAAGAATATCATTACCAGGGTCAGCAAGACCCTAGGGACTGTTGTTGTTTTAACTAGTGTGACAGAAACATGCTCTGAACAAGGTGAGAGGACTGTAGTCTGGAAACCTCTTGTAGCTGCCCCTTTCTCAGCAATGCAATCACTAGTGGGAGATGTCACTGTCATGACTTGGTGCATTGGTAGCCTTTACGGTCCTGGGTGGCTGCAGGCGTATCTAATTATTTGTTAAAGTCCTCTGATAGCACAGCAGGTAGTGTCCCATAATGGTGCTGCTCAACTTCACAATTTGCTTCCTGCTGGAAGGTAGGAGTAGGTCTATCAAACAAGCTGCAGGATTATCCAGGGTGTTGAGAGGAGCGGTTGCCTAGAGGGGATGCAGTTTGTTTTGTAAAATTTTTGTTTGAAAGTGCGTTTTAGCAACAATTTCTGTATTAGCTTCACAAAATATTTGAAGCTGTATCTGCTTCTTAGGTGGAAAACAGCTGTAAAGTAATCCCAAGGTATTTACCAAACCTTTGTGGCTTTTCCCCCTTCTTTTTGTCCTCTTTTCATCTCCTAAATTTCATTTTCTGGAAATTAAATAATAATGGGCCTGTTTTGTCAAAACTCCCTAGCCACTGTAGTACTACAGCCAAAAGAGCGTGTGGGAGTTTTCTAGCAATACATTGAATTTCTGGTCTGATAATTCTCAAGAACAAAAGTATGATTTCAGTTGCTCAACTCCCAACTGCCATCTTTTCAGGTAATTACTGGGAAAAAAAAAATCATACCATATGAGAAATGGTAACTGAATGTACCCTGATTTTCAAGTACAAGTAAGTTTAGAGAATGCCTCATATAATATAGATTTCTGTTGCTCTTATACAATGGTTAGATATATTACATAACAGGCTGTGAGACCTTGAAATAACGTGGAAATATCTCCCTCATCAATTTGCAGTAAAGTTTGGGAGCATTTGTTCTGTTGGTGTATATAATTGAATTTTCATAGTTATATCTTCCTTCCCCTTCCTTTCCACTTTTTCCCCCCTTTCTATGTATGTAGTTATTTTAGAAACAGAATTTATGGTATTTTGTAGTGTGTCTACACCGTGTTGTGCATAATACTATAAACACAGGAACAGAAAGTCAGATGGTATTTTTAGGGAAGTGTTTCATTAAAAATTACTGCAGATGTTAAATAGTAACATTGTCACGTACCTCTGATCTTAGCAGATACTTGGTCGTAGTTGTAGCCTGTGTGTAAAGATTTTGTATCTCATATTTAAGAAGTAGAATACAGAATTATCACATAATAGTGCATATAAAATTGTTTTGTAAGTTTTAATGCTGTTAATAACTTGTTAACATCAACTTTGGTGCTTAGCAGTTTATAAATATTCTAATTCTGAGGATTAACTATACAATAATTGTTACATGATTGCAAAAATCAAGAAATAAGGTCATAGAAGCATAGAGGTCTCTTCCAACCCAATACATTCTAAAGGCCATCTGGTCAAACCCCCCTACAGTAAGTAGGGACACCTCTAACTAGGTCAGGTTGCTCAGAGCTCCATCAAGCTTGACCTTGAATGTCTCCAGGGATGGGGCATCTACCATCTCTCTGGGCAACCTGTTCCAGTGATTCAACCCCCTCATATTAAAGGACTTTTAAAATAACTTATTAAAGATATTAATTCTCATGTGGGTTATGGGGCAGGATTCAGATCTAGGTTACTTTCCTGCTTCTTTTACAGGTGACTTCTGGCTTTAGGTACACTGTTTAGCCTTAGGTAAGCATCCCCAAACCTTAGTTTCTCTCCTGTCACTGCTCTCTGTAGTTGGCAGGGACATGCTCTGCCTTATTGTCACTTTAAGGTCCAGTGGATCTTGCATTTAGCACTGTCTTAAGTGCTACAGCTTCTATTAGGAGGAAAAGGATTTCTTTTAATAATTTATAAAGGGTTGTGTTTCCTTTCCTGGTGCTGATTTGAGTGAACAGGGAATTGTGCTGAACTCTGTGTCATTGACGAGTGAGGGTTGCAGCCAGACAAGCCCCACTGGCAGCAGCTGAGCCACGTAAGGGGTTTCTGCTGCCAGCTACTCGTCCTTGCCTTCCCACCATTCGTGCCAGCTCACTGCCCAGGTAGCTGCTCCCTCACCTGGCCTGTCCAGACAGTCCCTATTCCCTCACACATTTCTGATAAGAAAGCCTTTTCAGCCTGTCATTTTGACATGAGGGAGTTAGGAAACCAATGTGTGGTTGTGATGCTGAGGGATGATGTTCCCCCCTCCGGTGATGAGCAGCTGGGAGCAATAACCTCTTCACCCCACTCAGATGCATCCAGGGCAATGCATCTGACGATGGCCTTAGGCAGTTAGAGCTTTCTTATGACTCAGGAGCCTCAAGGGATTTTGGCCATTCTCATTTGTGGGTGGTGAATAGCCTGGCAATGCAATATGTTCAGTAAGATAAGGCAGTGCTAAGATATTCAGAAGCAGAATTCAAGAAAATCTTGCAGCTTTGCTGGTGAAAACTTGGACCTCTGCGAGTTCTCAGGCATGTCAGGTAGGGGTTCTTTTGGGGTACCATTCCTGCACCTAGGCATAGAAATTCCCACTGTAAGCATATACAGGTTTTTATAGCTCCTGCCTGAGTCCCAGTCCTACCAGCTGTATAGGTGGATGACTTAACTGATTTAACTGTGTACCTGAGGTATATACTTCTAAACAGATTATGCCATGAATTGTTTTCCCTTTCTTCATTACAATTTTAAGTATGTTGCATGCTCATCAGGCAACAGATATAATCTATGTAAATATTCTGAATAGAACTAAAGAAAAAAAGCTTTAATGTTTCAGGAGGAAAATTCCCATTCCAAGTCACAACAAAATAGAAGTACTCACAATTTCCAGGATTGGCAATAAAAAAAACCACCACCCTAATTTCACTGTAATTCATTGGAAACATTTCCCAAAGATAGTTTTTAAATACTTTGTTTAGATTTAAAATGAGTTTTAATGCTGCTTAGATTAAATTTGAAATGGATAGATTTTTAAATGGAAAAATAGGAATATTTCTGAGATATTTCAAACTGATTGCGGAGGAAATACTTAGGATGCACATCTTTGTAGTGTTTCCAGAAAGATTTAATAGTGAAGTGTCTTCTCCAAAATTGAGGAGAGTTTAAGTATAGCACTCGGGACTTTTAAATCTCTTTTGGAAAGAGGAGTTTGTTGCAAAAAATGAAATAGACGTATTACAATGCCACAAATACTTTTTCTTTTTTGTATAGTGGTATTTCAAAATAATACTTTCTACAGCTACAAACTTAGGAAATATGTTTCAGAAAACTGTGTCAGAATCTGTGGTGTTGGGCTGATCAGCACAGAAATGGATGCATACTCTGTAAAAAAATTTTTTGAAAAGGAAACTGAAGCATGTTTCATGTTGCATAACTGAAACTTGGTAACTGGGTTTTCTCCCTCCCTTCGCTTTGCTCCCCTGTTTTTTTACTGTGATATCTGTACTCTAAATGCAGCGGCATAAAACTATAGTAAAAGGAGTTGAAGTAAAATGTCTATTCTTAAAGCCTATGACATAGTTCTAGCATCACTTCTCTCACCTTTCCTTTGGACTTAGTCAAAGCAAAAAGCAATCCCTTCTTACCTGGTTGTTGCAGATTACCTTTAACAAGGTGGCGTTATGTGAGAGGCATACACACTTGTGTGTTTCCATCAGAAACTGTGACTAAATGCTGAGGTCTACAAAAGGATCCTGATCCATTCATTTCATATACTTGTCAGTTGGAGCATCTCCCTTTGTAATACTCAAATCAGTGCTTAGAGAGCTCACACTAGACTGAGTTTCAAAGGTTGAAGCAAAATCTCTGTTGGCATGTGTTTGTATCCATATAGGGAATCATTTTGATATTTTTGAGGAATTGTAAATGGGAGGAATAACGTTGCATCATTTCCTTCTGTGTACCAAAACATATATATGTAGAAAGAAAAACATTTTCCATACTTTCAGATATAACACATTGGTCTACTTATTTAAATTGTTTCACCGAAGGAGGAAGAAAAGAGTGGGGAAAAGAGGAAACAGCATTGCTACCAAAGTTACTCTTCCCTCTGAAGAGAGGGTACCACTGCACTTCCTTATTCAAGCTTTTAGCAGTGCCCATCAGCATTCGTTGCAAACTTCTGAGGCTGCACTAGGAGTGACCTTATTTCATCCAGTACTGGCACGGTTTGGCAGAGTTATGGTATGGCCACAGGCCACTGCTGTGGCTGTGAGGAGCAGTCCCAGCGCAGCGGCGTTGGCACCTGAGCTGCTGAGCGGGGCCACTGGAACCAGTGTCAGACTGTGCCAGGCTGAAACTGGTCCAGGCTGACTAACTAACCTTTTTAAAAAATTATTATTTATTTTCCCCATTTGCACAGTATTGTTCAATATTGAAAATGATTATTTACACTTAGAAAAATGTAAAGTATGTCATTCTTCTAAAATTATAGGCTGCATGCTTTGCTTTAATAGCTGGCTTTTTTTGTCAACTCTGTTAAAGAGGAAGTTGGTTGTCAGTTTAACAAGATACATTTCTGCCTTTTCCACTCAAAGCTGTAGGCAGAGCTGGTTGAACCTGGGTAACTTAGCTAACCTGAACCTTTGTTTTCAGTTTTGAAAGCTTTGCTGTACGGATCTCCAAATTTTTTGTTCTTAGAAGCTACTGTGGTAACTTATGTTGCACTAGAAAAAAAGAAGCAGGTCTGTTTAGACCTGTGTCTGTGCCTCTCGCATTGAACAGTGCCTCTGTCTACAGGGCTTATTGCTTCTGGGGTTTTAATAACAATGAACTAGTTCTGTCTAACAGTATTTTTCTCATGCGTGTAAATTTTATGAATTAAAAAAAAACCTTATTTTTCAGACTATAGACTGTACTTATTCACCAGAGAAAGTAAAGCAAGCAGTGAGGTTCACAACAAAGCCACTCCTATCAGAATGAAAGATACAGACCAAGAGTACTGATTGAAATCTGGAGTAATGATCACTGCTCTCAAAATGCAACGTCCTTAAAATTCACTATAAGGTTTCATAAGAACTGTGACTGACAAGGTTCCCTAGGGCAAATGTTTTGCTAGTCCTCACAAAATCTAAATCTTTGGCAAATGGCTTGAGAAATGAAGGGGTGAGTTCATAGTACCCAGGTTTAAAAGAGGCAAGGGTGGTGTGCTTGGAGAAGAGGGGGACAGGACAGATTTCCTTTTATCTGTTGCAATTTTTATTATTTTTTTTTAAATGCATTGACAAAAAGAAAGACAATAAGTATTGGCAGCACATCTACAAATCGCTACAGCCTTTTGTAACCCATTGAAGTAAATGGAGTTCCCTACAGGCATACAGATCTGCTCACATGGAAGAAAATGTGGGATTGAGCCACAGTTAGAAGACTTGGAATATTAGTTATATTAATTAAAATCAACATAGAAGCAAATGAAGTTAAAATTATGCCGCTAAAATATTTTTTTCTTTTATACCTTTTTTTCATTTTCTTTGTGCTTCCCACCCACATTTCCCAGGACTTCTTTTTGGTTGGTTTTTTTTTAAGTTAGAAAAAAATATTATCTAGTCTTATGAATAAAGCTACAGTTGCCTGGTTAAAGAAAATAATCCGTGTGAGCACAAATGAGACCTTTGAGCATGTTAGCTAAGGTGAAGCAGGTAGGCTTATGTATGAAAACAGAAGTAAAAGTCGTTGTTTCTGAGAGCAATATAGTTTTACTCTGATTATCCAATATTTTTATCTTGATAATTGCGTTAAGAAATTTTGTTAAAAATTGAACTGCTGACTGGAATATGGGATATATTTATATGTAGAATGGGGAGTCAAGTCTGTCTCCAGAACAAAGGAAGAATTGTTTTGCATGTCACTGAGGCAGTACTGCTTTTGAGGCTTTTTCTTTCCACTGTTTTTCCTGGTTTTATGCCTGACTTTTATGGTTTGGAAAGGTTTTTATTATTATTATTTTATTTTTTCATTTGGACTTTTAAAAAGGATAATTAGTTAAACCTTTGAAGAACTTACATTAGCTTCCATTGAATGGACTGTAAATGTCTAAAACACACAAGTATTTTCAGACTGCACTCTGCCGAAGATGGTCCATCCAAACTAACAAGGCCTTGAAAGTAAGGTGTCGTGTTCTGGCTTGCTGGACTAAGGGAGGTGAATGAGCAGAAGGCGGCAGGCTTTGGAGCCTGATGAAGAAAAAGAGAGTAATGCATTTTTTTCAAGCTTTGCCTTCTTGTCTGGTCATATGGTAAACCAGGCTTGCTAAAAGGCTTGTGCTTCCTTTGCTTTCTCAAGTGGATAGATATCTGGGAATTAAGTGCATGGTTTAAAAAACCCAATGCTCCATTGATATTAATGGAGCCCTAAAAATCAATGGCTAATCTTGTCAAATATACCAGCTTCCGGAAGCATAATTAAAATCCAGAAACAAACAACAAACCTACTGCTGAAGTACTATAGTGTTTAATATTGTTTTCTTTTAGAATTCTTAATGGGTATCTGTATCTCCTTTAGCATTTTCCTTGTTTGACAGTATGGTCAAGTAGTGTAAGAATGTGTAGATCCAGACTCTAGTTTTGGTTTGTTTTTTTTTCCCCTGAGTACAGTCCCGATACAGTAGTTTGTGGCCTACAAAATATCTTTTCTGCCTGACACATTCCAGGCATGTATTTTTCAAACAGGAGTTCTATGTTTCAAGTTCATATTTGAATTTAAATGTAGTAAGACAGAATAGCTTATTTTATCCATATCTGATGGTGAAAGGGAAGAAGAAAAGCTTATTATCTAATCGGACTTATTTTTAGCAGGCTTCCATAATTGGCATGAGACCCTCAATCTAAGTACTTGTTTTAGAATGGAGATGAGCTGATCCTTTCATCTTCACTAGTTAGCTGGAACATAATTTCAGTTCAGACAGAGCTTTGTAACACTCTCTAATTTAGGGGCTAGTGCCTAAACAAAGTCCAAGTCTCTAATGTCAGTTCCTACAAGAAATTACTTGCTTATTTAATGTAAGAATTGCAGTAGACAAAATGATTCCATTACTCTAGTTTGATTTTTTTTTTTTTAGTTAATTTTATTGATTTTTCTGTTTTATTGTAGAATCATTAATTTAGCTAGTTTCATTTATAAATCTTGGAATGTGAATGGTTTGGTGCTTCTTCTCCAGATACTACTACTCTGAGTAGATCCAAGTATGTGTTTAATTAATCCACAAAGAATGGTGTAGATGTACCCGAGCTACTGCCCGAATCAAAAGTAGTGCATCCATGTAAGCTCACTACAATGCCTGAGATAATCAGAAGCAAAGCTTAATAGCCTGCACTCAGCGCTGCAGTGAGATAGTAAAACTGATCCCCAGATGCAAGCTACTGTTTTGCACATTTGGCATTGTGTTGAATTGTAGAAATACACTGGCTCCATCAAGCAGGGTTTTTTTTCTGTTTGTGCTGCAGTCCTCTCTACTGGAGAAATGATCAGAGAGAGTTCAGACTCCAGATAGTTCAGATAGTCTCCATTTTAATAATTAATTCAAGTACATGTAATAACTGTGAAAAGCTTTCTTTACAGTTCTGGTCCAAAATAACTTTTTTTCATTGAAAATCTCGGCTGTGATCTGTGCCAAAATACACTTAATGTACATTTATTTTCTGAAGGATTAATCTTGTAAACCAAAAGTTGCCCAGGAAAGTGTCACCTGTGGTGGCAGTGTAAAATAAGTGAAGCCTGTAGCTGGGTGTGTTCATTGTGTGTTCCTAATAAGAAGCTCCATACTCACTGTCAGACTTAATTAACATGGTTTTAGAGGTGTCTTGCAGGTTAGTTTTGAGTCAGTGTTTATCTGTCAGCTACTACAATTGTCTCCTGCTTACTTGAGCTATGATAGCTCTTAACCTTTTATTCAGAACCAACCCAGGCAGAGTAATCAGACTCATAGGGTGGGTGACAATCACTCAGAAAACCCTCCCAAGCTTTAACTCTTCTCCAGTCCTTCAGTAAAAAGTGAAATGTCGTCTTCGTGTGCCCTTTGGTCTCTGAGACTTTGGAGAAAGAGGCTATTAGACTGTAAGTACATCAGTGAATAAAACATAAGTACTGGGAGTTACTAGCACATAGGGGCTTTTTATTTTTGTCTTTGTCTTTTTAAGAAAATGTCACCAAATTTCACTGACGTTCTTTAAGTGGAGTAGCACCTTGTTTGTCACTGAACTGCCCTTGTGCTTTGAGCCACTGTTTCCACACAGACAGGCAGTTGGTAACTGGAGAGTTGTGTGTTCAGCTTTAGCAAAGATTGTCAGGAGCATGTCTCCAGGCTGAATATTGCTAGATGTCCTCCATGAGGCTTGTATCTCAACTTCCCAACTCTGCCCAGTGGGAGATTGGTCAAAATAACTATTCTGAACTAGATGTTTGTTACCTTTACCAATAGCTGAGAATTCTTAAACAGCAAATCATAGAATCATAAAATCATTTAGGTTGGAAAAGACCTCTAGGATCATCTAGTCCAGCCTTCATCCTAAACCCTAGACCATGTCTTGAAGTGCCACATCTACCCATTTTTTTAAACATCTCCGAAGATGGTGACTCCACTGCTTCCCTGGGCAGCCTGTTCCACCTGTTCCAGTGGCTACACTGGTTACAATGGTTACTCTTTCAGTAAAGAACTTCTTCCTGATATCCAATCTAAACCTCCCCTGATGCAACTTGAGGCCATTACCTCTCCTCCTGTCATTAGTTACTTGGGAGAAGAGACCAGCAACAGCCTCACTACAACCTCCTTTTAGGTAGTTGTAGAGAGCGGTGGGGTCTCCTCTCAGTCTCCTCTTCTCCAAGCTAAACAATCCCAGTTCCCTTAGGTGCTCCTCATAAGGCATGTTTTCCAGACCCCTCACCAGCCTTGTTGCCCTTCTCTGCACCGGCTCCAGCACCTCAATGTCCTTCTTGTACTGTGGTGCCCGGAACTGGACACAGGACTCAAGGTGCGGTCTCGCAAGTGCCGAGTACAGGGGCACAATCACCTCCCTACTCCTGCTGGTCACACCGTTTCTGATACAGAAATAATTCTCCTCTCCATGGTATTTGGTACGTAGTCATCTCAGGGTTTTTTGGGGTTTTTTTTGTTTAGGCTTTCAGTTAGGCGAAAAATAGTTGTTACACAGATCTTAGGGCAAAAGTAACTTTAAGCCAGATTTGTGTGCTGTGATATAAAGTAATGCACTGAAGGTAATAAAAGATTAAATGGCCACAGACTTTAACGTCAGATTTAGTAATTATTAAGATCTTTCAGGTATTTTATAATAGTTAATTTTAGTTCTTGGTTTATTAAAAATACATGTTTGATTTGCAATTGCATTGGGACTTCAGAATTATTTTGTTAGTTGCAGAACTTCAATGTCATCTGTGTCATAGCTACTGTTAAGCATTTCCAAATAATTTTTTTACAAAGCACAGTCACTCTTGTATTTAAAAGTTCTCTTTCACAAATAGAAAGTACCACAAAAAGACCTGCATCAAAAGCACTGTATGTGCTATGTATTTCTGTGTGCCTGAGAGCAGACTCCCATTTTCCCTCACTCCCACAAACCATGCCATGACACAGTGATATGTGTTTCGTTGTTTGTTTTTCTTTTTTTCCTGAAGATTTTTCAAATGACCTTTTTGTGGAAATATCAAGGTAAACTTACTGAGGAGTGATGTAACTGTTCAGATTACTCCAGCTTTGATTAATATCTTGACTAAGTATCTTTATCAGGAGTTCCTGTGGGTTTCTCCTTCGTTGTATTCTCTAGGTGTTGAAGGGTAAATAAGTTAACTGAATATTCAATGTAATCAGCTGGGTGTTTTATTGAGGTAATCATTTGATCAGTACAGCCACATAGGTATTTTAGAGGATGTGTTTATTGTGAAAGAATCTCTACAGTAAAGAGGTGATCAAACAATAGGGGTTTTTGTTGTTGGCACACTAGAACATTTAGTGCTGAAAAAAATGAGATACACAAAAGGACTTCTTAAGTACAGACATTTCTTAGTACGTTGTTTATAAAACAGAGTACCTCGAGTGCTCTGAGCTGAAGTATGAGACCTGACTTCAGAGCTAAAAATGACTGTATCTGGAAGAACACAGATTAGTATCTTAGCCTTTCAAAGCTTAAATAACTAATCCAATATTAGTTCTGTGATTTAAAAGATTTTTATAATGTAATGAACTGAACATTAGCTTCTACACACGCACACACAAAATCTTTCTTCAGTGTTTAAAGTAAATTTTAATGAGAGAGCGCTAGTGAAGGTAAAGCAGAGTCTCCTAGATTCTAATACTGTGTTTAATACCAGTTTTTCAGACAGGTAATGCATAAGAAGTAGAGCATGCCTATACATTTGTGGGTTTTTTGGTTTTTGTTTCTTTTTAAAAAAAGGTTTTTTTCATGTTGTGGTGCAGCCACAGTGTCTTGGATAAGAAGGTAGTCACACATTGCAAATAACAAATGTAGAGTGCAACAACAGTTGTGTGGCATAAGTTAAACTCGTAAAAGTTCAAAGTAGGAAGCTCATTTTTAGAGTGGCATTATTTCAGATTTTCTGTTTCCAGTGCATTCTTCAAAGAAGCATGTATGTGGTATGATCCATGTATATACACATATGAGTATTCTCATTGATTTATATGGTTGCATATATAAAATATTCATACCTTAATAGAGACTAAAAACAGTCTTTATTGAGTTACGTTCCGAATGTGAACACCAGGCTGCAGAAGTGATTGATGGCTTTCTTACCACATGTAGTAGCCTAACAGGATTTCACAAAACCTTTGTTCATGTAGTTTAAAACTACCAGAACTTTTCCATAAAGTAAAGAGCACATAGTATAACGTTAAAATGCTTCTTCAGTATTTCAGGGAGGTTTTCCTAAATGTGGCTTCAATGAATAGGTCTGGCATTTAAGGAAATTTTTTTGCATAAATAAACACTATAGATTGCAGTTGCATATACACTGAAATACATTGTTGCATTCATTTTGTTGAGTAGAGTTCATTCATTGCATCATAACTTGTTTAAGATTTTTTTAAGGAACACTTTCCGGTACAGAAATTGGAAATGAGGTTAATTATAAATTTTGTGTGGTGTGTATGTGTTTCTGTCTGGAAGTTACCAGCAAGTATCTTGAGAAACAGTCGCAGTCAGATTTCACCATTCATTAAAACCCTCCAAAGCTTGCACTGCTGCCTTTTCCTCTTAATGTCCCTGCACCTTTTACACCCTTATTACAAAGCTGCCACTATTGCTTTCTTGCTTTCTAGTTCACTAGAGTGGACTCTGCACCTCACCAGTGACGCTGTACCTCCCCGATGATGTGCCTACTGTATTTGTTTCAGTGTGGGTCAGGAGTGCTGGCTTACCATCCTTTGATTTGTCTCATGAGGTGGTGTCAGAGCACATGTGCCGATGCCTGCTGTGGTGGCACTAAGCTGGACAGTGCACTCCAGAAGTGCTCTTCCCATCCTCAGCTGCACATGTGCCCCTGCTTGCAAGACCATGCTGGAACTAGACCAAAGAGAAACCCTTAAAATACGAATCACGTGGCTATTGGGTTCACAGGAGCACTGCTCCACACAGCGCATCTGCTCCTGGTATGCTTGGCTTTACAATGTCTAACATAGCCACGGCCCACGAGCCCTGTGTCCCTGGTGGGGGACCTGCTTGCTTAGGATTGCAAGGTCCTTCTCTGGTCTCGTCAGTGCTGGTGACAACACAGTTGTAATCCTGGGAACCAGAATTTGAGAGGAGGCACTTTAATATGGATACCAGGAATTCATGTCATTCATCAGAAAGGACTATTCGTGTTGTATGATGTAATCACTGTAATTAAGGACTATAGTAGTATTTTGTTGTGAGTAGCACTATCCTAGCATTTTTTTATTTTTTTTTTTTTTACTCCTTTTTCTCAGGCTTGCTTATCCTCAGGATTGAAATTATTCATGGCTGATGTACTCACTTCTGTATCACCCCAGTAATTTACTACAACTTCTCAGCTCCTTGTTCCCCTTTGATTGGCCTCTCCATGTAGTCATGTAGTGCATAACACAAAGATGGATTGTATGGCATTCTCTGCTGGGGAAAATCAACACATAGAGCAGGCTCACTGCCAAGATGCTCATAATTAAACTGTTGCTAGGGACAGGATTACATCAATGTTTCTATCAATCATTTGCCACAGTTTTGTGGCTTTCGGTACTTAGATTTTTTTTTTAAGGTTTTAGATTTTATGTTCCCTCTACTTACCGTAGTTTTGAGTTGAAGTTTGCAGCACTTTGAGAGATAAGTAAAAATAATTATTGGAAGACAGGAAAAAAAGAGAAGCCAAATCTGTCATTCTGACTCAGTGTTTGAAGCTGGTATCTTTGTGAGCTGTTTGCACTTACTCAGCTAATAGAAATGGCCAGACGCAGTCATTCCCATTCAGCACTCAGCATATTCTTGTGACCCAAGAGTGGGCTGCAAAACTAGCACGAAGTGGTAACAGAGTGTAGGGCCAGGGTGTTACCAGTTTGCCCTAAAGTGCTGCAAATGCAGTAGAAGAGCAGTTGTAATAGGAAGACAGAAGCAAAGGGGTTAAACTTTTTTTTTTTTTGTACACTGTCCTTTCTGATTCATGTGCAGTAATTTGTGAGGCGGACTGATGATGGTATAGCATGAAGTACACCGGTGTATTGGAACAGAGCTTGCTTGCCCAAATACCACGGCTGTGCTTAACCTGCTACCGGGTTGTTGCTACTGTTGTCCCCTGTTACACTGATGTTCAGCAAGTAATTCCTTTTGGTTGCACTCCAAGTGTTTGGTGTTATAGCCAGCTAGTGTGCAGTGCATTAAATGTGGAGAGGTGCAGGATTGCAGCACAAATAAGGTAGTCTGAGGGGTAACAAATGATATTGAATGCAGCTGAGATCACTGTAAGGAGATAAACAGTGTGGTGTCACCAAATTGTCTCCCAGTTGACAAAACAATCCATATTTTATAGATTGCCTTAAAAATTGAAGGATGGAGTCAATTATAGCCAATTATGATGCTACATTTACTGGAGGAGTTTTCATATCCTTTGGGGAGGAATAAGGAAATGTTCAAGTCAGGCAGAAAAAGCTTTTGCATTTGTTTCCTTGTTTCATCTGAACGCAGTTCTTTCCTATTTCCTCAGGTGAAAACTGCGTATGAAGGCTTGGACCAAATTATCTTTAGGAAAAAGGTTTTAATTTTTTTTAGTTCTTTCATTTTTCTGCATGTTGAGTATAAAAATATGGTAGATAGTATGGCAAATAGAACAAGAAACTTGAACGTCAGCTCCACTCAGCTACGTTTGGATTTACTCCAGAGGAATTGTAAATGCAGCCTGGTGATGGCAAAGCCTGCTTAGACAGTACATGTTGACATCTTGAGTTCAAGTTGCTTCTTTCCCAAAAAGGAGCCTTCATATCACTAAAGAGATACCTAGTAGATGCCGCATATGTCTGCGTTTAGTCTATTGAAGTGAAAATAAAGGAATGAGAGCGTGGAATGAGTTGCTGTGACCAACAGTTGCTTTTTGGTGAACAGATGTAAAAGGGGATATAAAAGCAGTGTATTGAAGATGAACAGTTAGACACCCCTATTCTTAAGAGATCTGGTCATAGTCTCAGTGGCTGATGGACAAGCATTTACACCAATTTAATGTCATAGTGCTCTGTCATTTAGATTATCTCCTTCCTCCCGTTTTGATTCTCAAGTAGCATATCAGGGATCTGCCATCCTGTCTATCTCATGCTGTTGGACTATGAGGAGTAGTTTCCCTTCACTAGCAGAGTATGCTGTTTGAAATTAATTAAAGATTCAGATATATAAATAAAGGTGTATTCAGAGACAAAAAGCCAACAGTAAGCAAGTTGAGTCATGTTTCAACGTGTTAACCTCATTCTGTGTTCAGGATTTTGTTTCACCAGCTGGCTTCAGAGGGTGACCTAGTACATGTGGCAATAACAAAAGCTACTTGTAACAATTCAGATCATGCTTTCTGCTTTATGAAATGGGATTGTAAAAATCCTCTCAAAAATGACATCTGAAATAGCATTAAAACACAATTTCCCTTCGATACGGTTTTAAGGCACTCATATGTAAAGTGACACTGCTTTGCGCGGCTCTGTGTCAGCATTATGCAATGTGTTGTACATAAGTGACGTTAATCCATTAAGGGTGTGAGGGTCACTTATTTTTCTCATGGAGTCATTAAATACCTTTATTGATTTCTGTTCAATCAGTTGCATTCTGCTGGAATACAGTGATCTCTAGACATGCTAATAGTGCTGTTTCTGATAATGTTTATAGACCATAGTTTTAAAGACAGATATTACATTCAAAATAAATTAGCACGCCTAAGTGAAACACAAAGGAGCTTAGGGAAGCAATAATATTATGGTGTTTGCAAATTACCCGAACCTACTTTATTGCAAAAGGTGATTTTGTGACACAGATGTTCTAAAATCAGTAATTAGCCATCTTCAGTGTATTCATTGCCTTTTCTTATTGTACAGAATTAATTTATATATAAAACATACGTAAATTTATATATGTAAATATAAAATTTGTAGTGCTAGTTTTTGTGCTGGAAACTGTGTAAACCTTGGATCATAACAAATGCTGTACGTTGAACTGGCAAATACTTCCTTTATTACTAGATTATTTTGTCCTTTGAAGCAATGTTGTGTTGTATATGAAATGCTAGTGGATCAAATGCCAATAAAAGTACCTTTCTTCTTCATTTCTTCGCAATGAACAGATTTTTGTGGGAGGAAGTACGTAAGACTCAATTAAACATAATAGATCCATTTTATCTCTGTATGACTGGATAATCACTATACTGTGGGGGGAGAAAGAAAAAGAAGTCATGTTCTGCCCTCCCTACCTTGATGCCATCCTAATGACTTTATCTTGACAGTTAGCCTGAGCTTGTTTCCTTACCTAACAGAAAACTTAATTGTATTTTCTATTTTTCCTGCTTAGAAGGAAATGAGGCTTCAGATAAATTTAAAATCTGATGGAAGGATTGTGATAGTCCTGTTAATTTTTGCAATGATCTGATATTGTAGTTGTTGCTTTTTACATCAGCTCTTCTATTGTTTTTCCCTTTGGATGCAAACAGTTTAGCAGAGTGAATTGCCAGCTTTTGCCCTGGGCGCAGCAAAAGCGGACTAGTACATTTGTCTCTGCAGCTAAAACAAAGTTTTCACTTCCAAGCAGTGCATCGCATCCTGCTGAGGGAATTACTGTTTGTTTGTCTGGGCTTCTTTGCTCGGACCTTTAAGGGGCTCTGACAGGTCTTGTCAAACAGCGTTGGCCATCCTTGTCTCAGACACCAAATGATGCCAAGCAGTGGCAAGTTTATTGCATTGTCTCTGGAGAAACTGTTGTTCACTCAGCATTTTCTTCATAGGCCGCCTGCCTGATTTCATTGAAGGAAACCTGAGCAAGGCTGTGTTATTAATGAATTATGACAAGCCTTTTGCCTATCAGGCAGAGCAGTTCCTGCTATCTCCTTTTAGAACAAAAACTTAATGGAAGATGCTCAGCTGGGCAAGCTCTCTGATGATACTCCTTAAGTGCTCATCCCAGGCTGATGCAAATACGCAGAGAGCCGTGAAGCTGCAAGTGGCAGCGTTTAATACCGTCTCCGTCATAATGCCTGAATAATTTTCCAGAGAGCGATCGCCACAGCTGCTATGAGCGTGGTTATTTGTTTATTTTTCACCTTGATGCTGGCGGATTGCTGATCTAGCTAATCTGCCGCGCGCGCAGGGCTGGTGGCAGCGGCGAGGACACGACGACGTTTCCCTGCTCACAGCTCCAGCACTTTCCTGAACATGACAGGATCGGCAGCCGGAGCCTGAGACGGGCTCCCGGTGCCCGGCAGAGTTCTGTGGGCTGGCTCCCGCTCTGCAAGGGGAGCTGAGCGATGCTGCTGAAGGATGGGAAGGAGGCGATGAGGGAGCCAGCTTATGTTTTTCTTAATGGATATTTGTGAGCAGGAAGGAGATGGCATGGGCTGTCGGGGTGAGTTATGGAGTGCGTTTCGCGATCTCCCTCCGGTCGGGCGGCTCATTATGTTAAACTGCAGCTTTTAAAGCGCCGTAGCTCTCCTTTTATGTGCCTTGGCCTTCATTTGCTGAAATGCTTCGAGTTCACAGTGCTCAAGTCGTTTTGGAAACAGGATGTAATTACAAAGGTTTCTTATGCTTACCAACAGCTTTTTTTGAACCAGTGTAATTATCATTACTTGTGGATACTGTAAATTGAATATCCCCTCCCTAATTACATTAAACTCAAGGGCTGGTTGCTTAAACAGCCAAATAAGAAAAGTTCACCCTTTACTATAAATAGCAAAATTGTTCTTGTAGTTCTGCTGACCTTTAAAGCGAAGTGCTTTACACAGTGTCGTCAGGTGTACATTATAAAGATAGCTTGTAATTAGATCTGTAATGAGGAGCTTGGTTAGAATGGCTTTCTGAAAAACTTCATTTATTCAGCGTTTTCTAAATGTGTGGTGGCAGAATTAAAGTTTGAGGGTGCATCAGGACTTTTAAAGGGGCCGGCTGCTGTTTCCCGCTTCACCTGCTCTGCACCCGTGATGTGTAGCTGCCCAGCGCTACTGCCAGTGCTCAAAGGCAGCTGCTGTAGCTGCAGCGGCTTAGCCCAGCCCTTTGAAAACAATGTGGGGTCCAGGGAGCGACGTATCTAGCAGTCCAAGGGTTTCTGTGATTAATTAATTTTTCTTCTCTCACATCAGGAGACAGATAATGACTTAATTTGTAGTGAACAGGAGAAGAAAGGAAGGGAAGAAGTGGTTGCCTGATTTTTGTTTGGTTTTCTCCGGTTAACAGAAGTAACTGTAGTCATGCTGAAACATACGTCGTCTTGTCTGATAGAAGGATGCAGAGCTTTAGTTAGTGAGTTGATGTGCCTGCCTTGGGTTTAGTCTGCTGCCTGTCACAGCTTCACCAATTCTATGCATTCCTTTAAGAACACTGAAGGCATTTCTCTGAGAAGTTTAACTTCCACTTACTTACAGTGACTGAAATTTCTAGTGCATCGCTACCAGCTAATACTTACTTTGCTTTCTTCATTCTACTTTAATTAAAATCATGCCGTTTATTCCCTGTAGAAGCTTTTTTATTAGTCTGGACTACTTATTTTCCCTGAGCGCTTCCTGCTGGGTGTCCTTCATGACCTGTCATAAAAATGTGCTTGGACAGGACAAATTGAAAAGTGTGTCTTTGAAAAAGAAAGAAACTTCAATTACAGTTTAATGGTAGCAAATTGCAGCTATAGGAAAAGAATAGAAAAAAAAGTCCTTATTGCATAGTGGAATACTATAACATTGGAAATGAAATAAGTCCTAAGTGATTTTTAATGAAATGTTAGGCTAGAACAAAGGCAAAAAATAATTTGTGACTTGGTCTCTTTTAGAACATGTGTTATTAGTCCATCTGCACTCTCCTGTAGCAACTCTTGGCTAACAGTTAAAACTAATGAAATACCCTGCATAGTTTTATTTCTTGTTGAAAAGTACTTATGCTCATATTTATGAGTTTTAAATTAAAGAATAATTATTCCTCACAATTCAGGTTTTTCTTCCAATATATTTTGTACCTTACTACATTTATTGTTACACAAGAGGCAGAGCTACTGTATAGATTGTTTGTAGATTGTGGTGGTGGTGTATTTCTCTTATACACACGTGTGTGTGTGTATGTGAAATGAAGAGACTGTATTTTATGTAAAGAGATAGTACACTATGCATAGCCAGTATTAATAGACAAATTCTATGTCTGATATTTAACAATCCAACAAACCACAACAGTCTCATGGCTCATGCAATTAGGCAAAGATACAAGTAGTATGAGTCCGTTAGCAGACAGGCAAATCCTTTCTCATAAAAGCAAAAAGTAGATGTTTTAGTAGAGGTTAGCTAGAAATCTGAAGGCCTAAACTTAATTTAGTTGTTCCTGGTTACAGAACCTCAGCGGGTAAAAACACTTGTGTGTTGTTCAAGCACCGAAGAGCCTTCTTCCAGTGGCACCTTGAGCAGGCTAGCTGATATGAAAGAAAATGATGAAAAGAGAGCAGTGAGAAAGACAAAACTTCAAAGATTTTTAGATTCATATGTTTTTACTTACCCTTTGCAGGCCCTCGTGCTTACCCTTGAGGCTAAAAATCTTTGCTTGCTTCAAAATGGCACAGCAGAGCAACTTCTAGCTGGCTGTATACTGCTAGAGTGAAGGCAAATCTTCAAACTTGTCTTTTCCCAGCTATTTCAAACAGTAGTGAAGCTTGTGCATTTAGCAGTAGCTAAGCTTTTGATACACAGTAGTGCTTTTTTTAATACAGCTCATTGATTGTGTGTAATTTGTCAACCTCTTGTTTGAATGGTTTATCAGCAAGTTATCTAGAAGGCACTGTCTCCTTGAATTTTACGGTCTTAGAGAAAACTCTTTATCAAACTGAGATGCAGACAATGTTAAACTGCTGTCTTTGTCCCCTTAATTATAGGTCACTTTTCTGCATTAAGCTTCTTTCTGGTTTGCTCCTACCTTTGTAAAAATACACAAGATACTCAGTGATGAAGCATTTCCCCTAAACTCCTCCCTGCTGGAAGCGGAGACAGCATATGAACTAGGTGGCATAAATATGTTCTCTGTTTTGCTTTGTGTTTGGTTCCTAACAATACCTAATATTTGGGTGACTTTATTTTGGCAGCTGAGCACTGAACTGACATTTTGATAGCACTATTTATTGTAACCCCAAGGTCTCGCTCCTGAGTGATGATGTTCAGCTCAGAGCCCATCACTGTACATGTGAAGTTAAGGTTATATTTTCCCATGTGCATCACTCTACACTTATCCAGACTGAATTTAATTTACCATTTCATTGTCTAGTCACTCAATTTCATAAGGTCCTGTGATTCTTCACCACTTGCCCTCATCCTTACTGCTCTGAATATGTGTGTGTCATCTGCAAACTTGGCTGCTTCAGTACACAACTACCTTTCCAGGTCAATTACAGGTAGGGAAAGAGAAGCAGGTCTCAGTGCAGATCCCTGTGGTACTCCTGGTAGGCTGCCTCCACTATGCAGGCTTGCCCATTTACCACTAATTGCTGGTTAATGTCTTTTAATGTTATGTGGCCTCTATTTTGCCATGGGTGCTTAGTTTCTTCAAAACCATAGAATCACAGAACTGATTAAGTTGGTAAAGACCTTTAAGATCATTGAGTCCTAGCATTAACCTAACACTGCCAAATCCACCACTAAACTATGTCCCAAAGTGCCACTTCTAACATGTCTTTTAAATATCTCCAGAGACAGTGGCTCAACCACTGCCGTGGGCAGCCAGTTCCAGCGCTTGACAAACCTTTTGGTGAAGAAATTTTTCCTAATATCCAACATAAAGTTGAGGTCGTTTCCTCTTGTTCTGTCCCTTGTTACTTGGGCCTCACCAGTGCTGAGTACAGGGGGACGATCCCTTCCCTAGTCCTGCTGGCCACACTATTTCTGATACAAGCCAGGATGCTGTTTGGCCTTCTTGGCCACCTGGGCATACTGCTAGCTCATATTCAGCTGGCTGTTGACCAGCACCCCCAGGTCCTTTTCTACTGGGAGACTTTCCAACCACTCTTCCCCAACCCTGCAGCATTGCATGGGGTGGTTTTGACCCAAGTGTATGACCCAGCACTTTGGCCTTTTTGAAGCTCATACAATTGACCTTGGCTCATTGATCCAGCGTATGCAGATCCCTCTGCAGAGCCTTCCTCAAGCAGATCAACACTCCCACCCAGCAGACATCTGCTAAGTTGAAGCCCCCCACAAGAACAAGTGGTAGTGATTTTGAGACTTCTCCCAGCTGTTTTTAGACTATTTCATCTGCCTCTTCATCCTGGTTGGGTGGTCTATAACAGACTCCCACCATGATATCTGCCTTGTTGACCTTCTCTCTGATTCTTACCCATAAACACTCAACCCTGTCATCACCATCATTAATCTTTAGATAATCAAAACACTCCCTGACATACAGGACTACCCCACCACCCTTGCTTCCTGGCCTGTCCCTTCTGAAGAGTTTATGGCCATCCATTGCAGCACTCCAATTGTGCAAGTCATCTCACCATGTTTCTGTGATGGCACCTGTGTCATAGTAGCTCTGCTGCACAGCGGTGACATCCAACTCCTCCTGTTTCTTGCCCATGCTGCATGCATTAGTGTAGATGCACTTCAGTTGGGCTATTGATCCCCAAACCTTTTTGGAAGAAGCAGCCCTAATTCCTACGTGATCGTTCTCAAGCTCTTTCATGGTTTCTAACTCATCATTAACCCCTGTGTCTTTGCTGCTGCATGAATCTCCAACCACCTGCCTCCATTGAGACAGCAAACTGAAGGACCTCCCTAGCACACCATCCCTCAAACACTGATGTGCTGCCGCCAGGCTTATCTCTAGTGAGCCTTTTCAGATCTAGTTTAAAGCTCTTAAAGCCAACTCCTGTGCAAAGACCTTTTTCCTGCTTTGGGACAGGGGTACCCTGCCTGCTCCAGGCAGACCTGGTGTCATGTAAACCGACCTATCGTCAAAAACCCCCAAATTCTGCCGTTGACACCAGGCTCAGAGCCAGGTATTGATCTTCTGACTCTTCCTGTTTCTTCCATCATCATTCCCTGCAACTGAAAGGATAGAGGAGAACACCACTTGTGCTCCTGATCCCTTAACCAGTTGAAGTATTTCATTTTGGTGAAGTACTTGCTAAAAGTATTTTGGAAATCCATGTAGGCTGTGTCAACTGGATCACTGGTTTCATGTTTGTTTGAGCTATTCGAAGAATTGGGTTAATTTTGTAAGACAGGACTGTCACTGTTTGAAGACTGAAATTTAACTCTTCTGAGACATGCCCACTTAGTCTACTTGTATTATAGTTTCTATTAACTAGCATATTAGATGCCAGACTTGCAGATTGCCATTCCATGGAGCTTTTCTGGCACCTGTATTAGAAGCTGGCAGCACATTAGCCACATTGGAGACCTCAAGTAGCAAAGCACTGGGGAGAGGGATGACGCATTGTCATTAGTAATTCAGCTATTCTACCTTTGAACTTTCACTCTCAGATGAATGCTATCTGGTGGCAGCCGTTTTGTTACTTCCTATGGAGGAAGGGCTGGGGGTTTTTGTTACACATTTCTGTAATAGCCAGCACAACAGAGTTCCTTCTGCCCACTAATGTAATAATAGTTATAAATCAAAATCAGATCAGTCGTTAAAAACTGGGTTTAAAAAAATGTGACTCCTGCTTCTACTATTATTTGCAAGCTTTAGTAATATACTGGTTTGTTTTGTTTGATTTTGTCTATTTTTATTTCTCTTACTGGTGTTTGAGAGTAATCGTAATGGCTGAAGAAAGGGCAAGATTTCATTTACAGAGAACGAGACTAAAAATCCTGAAAATATGCAGAGAGTGGTTATTCTGGTTATATAGGTCTGACATTTTATTTGAAACCATGGTGCTCTAGAAAGTCAGGTAGAAGCAGTGTTTTTGATTTGACAGTTTCCTTTTAATAAAAACACATCAGTGATTATCAGTCTTAAATGACATTAGTCAAATTTTAGCTCATGGTAATAAATGTACACCAGTGCCATGCATGGTTTCTGAGTGAAGCTTTTGTGATGTTTCAGTTTTGGGGAATATTCTTTTGGCATTCCTCGTTACACAGCTGTTGTTCAAAGCTGAACAAAGTTACGAGCTGTATAAAAAAAAGAGAGAAGATTGTGACTCCAAACTTCTCCTTCAATTTTTTTGGACAAAGCTGTGTCAATTTTTTTGTATTATATATTCAGATTTTAGGGATTCAGAACTGGTTTTAGGTCACAATGGACTTAAATTTTGAATCTATCAGGTTTCTGAGCTCTTTCAACTCCCTGAAGTGGGGTTCCTAGGCCACATGGCAGAAGAACATTGCAGGTGAAATGCTTGACAGCAGGTCCTTTTGCTGCTTGAAAGCAAAAAGCAATAACGCTCCTCAGGTGTCTGCAGAAGCGTAGCCGCTATTCTACTGCAAAGCTCAGCTGAAGAAAGCTCCCTCACACTCAGGGTGGAGGCAGAGCAAAAAATTGTCTGTTCTTGTGTTTTTATCTTAAGGAAATAGGCTTTGTGGTCCTTTATAGGGTCTCATGTGGTGTAAAAACTGGCAGCTCTGATCCTCCAACTTCACTTTACTCTGTATTTCACATCCTGTCAGCTCTCAGTGGGAGAAATGACTGATTCTCTTTTTCTTCTGCCATGAGTGTTCTGGGGCATGAGGTATGATTCATCACAGACACGCCACTCAGTCTGATACTCCATCATGCTCGCATCGGAGGCATGAGAAAAAAATACCATTGTAATGGGATTACAGCATTTTTCCAGTTATGCTTAAGAACTTTGCCAGCTACAGAAAGAAACAATTTCTGTATTGATAAGTTTTCAGTTTGTCAAGATGAAGGTAGGAAGGGGGAAAAGAGAGAAAAACAGAGCAAAAATGGCCAGGTGATGAGGTAAACACATGGAGCTAACATGATGTGCATTTAACTTAAAACAGTTTGGCAGGCAAAGATTAAATGGAAATTTACCTGTGGAACTGAGCACAGATTATATAGGGTTTTGATAAGAGATTTCACTCTGGTTCTTTGATTTTTTTCAATTACTGTGGACAGACCAGGAAACTGAAGTACCCTCATAAATTCTTCACCAACACAAGGAAATGAAATGTAAATAGTTGCCAAGTTCATAGAAGCATAGTTTATAGAATCATTTAAGTTGGACCTAAGATCATCTAGTCCAACCATAAGGCTCTATTCCAACCCTACTTTTCAACGATGAATACCTGCACTTCACAGCATTGCAGGCTTCAGGGAGACTTCTCTACATCCCTTCTTACCATATTCATCATTTGTAGAGAAATCTGGGTTTTGTCTTCAGAAAGATCTTCGGCAGGTTTTGTTGGGAGCATCAGAAACAGGTCAAGGAACAAGCTGGATACCACTGCTCCAGTTTGCTTAGACATTGGCAAGATTCAGCTGTCAGATTTTGTACTGAGGACAAAAAAATCCCTCACAGGTATGAATGGCAAAAAACTATGCGGCCTTTTTTCTTAGATTGTGCTTTCAATGAGGATCACCTGAGAGGATTCTATAGACCTATTACACCCATGTTAAGTCCAGTTCATTACAGGATCCTTGAGCATTAGTCTCTTGAGGACAAACAATTGTGTAATAGTAATTTGAAAACTGTAGGAGAGAAACTGTTTAACAAGAGAATTTTTCAAGTTTTGGTTTTTGTTTTTTTCCAAACCTAGAGTTCATATGGAAGAAGACACACAACCTACTTTTTAAAAGGAAAATAAAAAAGGCAAAGTGGGAGTTTAGGTAAGGATGATAAGAGGCATTATGTAGAAGATGGTCTGGGAGCCTTCTGAAGATATGCCAGGGATAGGCGTGGGCTGTGGGCTTGCATGTGCCAGGGAAGTCATGACATCTGAGTTGGATGTCCACATGACCTTCTTAGTACATAGCATCTCCAATGTAAGACTGTACATCCACATGTGTACTTTTTCACACCTGCCTGGAGTGTCCCTAAGACAACAATATTGAACTTCAGATTGGGTATCAGACATGGTATTTTCTGGGTACAAATGGGCCATTTGTGCTTTCTTTTTTGGTACATAATAGCAGTGAGTGTAACGGTGATAACAGAGAATTGTGGGTGGAAGTGCTCTTGGAGTTCCCGTAGAGAATAAGAGACCACAACATAAACAGTAAAGCCTAGTGTATTTCCAGACCTTCTTTGGAGAGAGCAGTTACAGAATGTGTAGATAAATTGGGAATAACCATAAAGTTATTTCAGAGAGTGACTTTAAACGCAGATATTTTACATAGGGAATTTGTAAAGAACATTCTTTCAGCTCCTTTCTGTAGTTATGGGATTCACAGCTCATAGCCTACATGCTAGATTTGCAGCCCAGTGGTTAATTCGGTCAGTCATCTGCTGCCTTTCAAGGCCTGGCTGAGATCTTTTGGTGTTTGGCCTTCTTTTCTGAAACTCCCACTTCTTCAACACACAGCAGGCCATCCTAGCTTGCAGACAGTATGCCCTCTGCTCCAGAAAGGCCTTTGGTGAGAAGGTTAACCAAGGCCAAGCTGTGTGAATTATTCTTCAATCACGGTCTGCTCCCAGCAACCCCCTTTCCTGGCAGCAATGGAGCAGGCAGGGGACTCAGTTGGTCACAAACCCAGGGTTAATGCTTGTGCAGAGTAGTCATTGCGTGCATGTTTAGTAAATTCAGCTTTTCTGGAAAGTGTTACACTTTCTGCTCCGGCTGCTCACTTGCAGTCCAGCTGATTCTCCCAGGCTCAGCCCCATTTAGCTGGTTCTTTCCAGCCTGCAGACAGTGCTGCTCCTGCCATGACGCAAAGCTGAACCTGGCTGTGGTAGCTGACACAGCTTGATGGGTTTATTGCCAAATGTACCACCATTTCACTGGCAACACTGAGAATAATTTCCAGTCCCTACTGGTGTAGGCACTGCCTCCTTAAAACGTAGACTGGGAGAACAACCAGCAGATTCCTCCTTTTTGCGTGTTTATTTTAGGTCTTAATAGACTTAAGTATTTCAGGACTCTGTAGTAAAATAAATGCCCGAGGGAGCCTAAAATGTTCACACATAACTAGGGCTGGCAGGAAAACAAGAATTCAGTGTCATGAAAAATTTAGCAGGCTTGGCATTCGTCTCAATGAGGAACTAAACAGTTCTTCAGAGATTTTAATGAAAAAAAAGAGAGGGAGAAGAAGTTGCTCTGCTAGTAGCTGAGGGCTCATTATCTGGGGCATTCACCTGGAAGGCCGGAAACTCAGACTTAATCCTCTGGCCTGAATCAAGCAAAACATTCGAGTGTCTTTTCTCTGGTTAGTGGCTGTCTCTGCCTGTTTGTTTCTCTTACATCAATCAAAAATTGGATTAACCATCTGAGATGCCTCCTCAGTAGCAGGTGGTTATAAAAGTAGTTCTGAGTCTCTTGTCCTGATGAGGAGTCTGCGGTTCCTTTGGGTAAATGGTTGGGGGATGCTCCATGAAGTGCCCAACTGTATCCACTTAATCCATTCTTTTAAATGTGTCGTGAGTTTACTTTCATCAAAAGAAACAATAACATTGCTGATATTACCTGTGTATTTATGTTATTCCATGTATATGTCACAAAATGCTGTAAATATGGCATAGTTATTTAGCTTGTGCTACATTCAGCGCTCCCATATATTCTTGTCTTGATAATTTTTTAGTGGAAGTTCCCTTCCTTTTCTGCAACAAATTAATTTTTAACAGAAGAAGCATACGAAACTTTTCATTTGTGGTGTGAGGGAAAATCAAATAGGTATACGTTAATAAGAAAGGTGTATGAAAATAAAAGGGCAAGGAGATGTAAGATGGAGGAACACAGAGAGGTAGAGGTTTCCTTAGCTGTTAAAGACAAGACTAGGACATCAGGCAGCCTTGTCTCTAGGAGATCACAGGTGCTACAGTGTAGGTGGCACTGCCTTGACATTATATGTGTTGTGTAATTCACAGAGGTACATTGCCTACCTACTTTGCAGCATTGAGCTCATAACCTTGCAGGGGACAGGAGGCACGAAATATAAAAATACAGTATTTTGCAAAGCAAAAAGGAGAGGGAACATGCATTTCTGCCCCCAAAGTCAGATCCTGGTAGGAGATACCTGAAGCAAAAAGATGATTTGGGGCATTCTGCCCAGCAACTTTACATTCAACTAGTATGTCAGTGACTTCATCAAAGCCTGGTTTATAGAAAACTAGAGGAGTGTTGGGTTTTTTATTATTATTATTATTATTTTATTTTTAGGGACAACATCAATGAGAACTAATCTGAGCTGGAGGTGGGAAGGGAAGAGCTGGGTGTGTTTTAATCCAATAGATTCCATGAAAACAGACTGTAACCATAAAAATATCAAATAAAACTGTTGTGTTGTATATTATTGTTTATAATGAATTGTTTTCTGCTTTTTCTGCTAATCAGACATTTTCATAAATGCATTTTCCTTCCAAATGGATATGCTGTTGTTCCCATTGAGCAGCTGTGGTAACATACTGTACTGGCATGTTAGGATTTTTTCTTTCTAATTGAATGATGTATGAGTCAGTTATGCCTAAAACATAGTGAAACTTATTATACCATCATTCATACCACATCTTCTGAAATAAACAGATTCAAAAAGACACTTGCAGTTAAAGTTGGATTCCTGAGAGTTTACATGGCGTGATAAATGTTACAGGCTGATGTATCATTTTTATTCAAAAGAAATTTGTGTACTGTTCTTAATATCACTGCCTGCTCACTTCAGCACACATAATCGTAACAGCAACGTGACAGAGGGGTTTGTATTAAACTGCATTGATTAACAGCCTCCTCTATTTGACAGGATCTGACTTTGAAGTATCCTCTGATTTGTTTTCTACTTGTGGATGTGAAAATTCTGACCAAGAATTGACTTTGCAGGCTGTAACTGCTTCAGAAAACATGTAATGAATAATTATTTGGACTACTAGGATGCCTCAAAGATAAATAACGAATACGAACAACACAAAGAAAAGAAACATCTCATAAGTAAGCAAGAGAGCTAGGACTATTCTTTTGTCTTTATCTCTTCCTGTACATACCATGGCATTTTGAGTATAGGACACTAAATAAAGTAGCATGTAGTAACAGCTACTGCATCAGAAAACTGCATCCATGTTAGACATAAACATGCAAAGTACAAAAGTAATGAAATGTGGATAACCCCAGTTTCAATTTTGTGTTTTTCTTTTTCTCTGTGTTTATAAATTGCTCTTTACATGGTCTGATCCTTTCAGAATGAATATGTTTAGCTTGTAAGTGTTCCTGTGTAATCTTTTCCTTACATAGTCCTGCATTATCAAACATCACGTAAAATTAGTTACTTTGTGCTAATACGAATGTGGATAAAATAAAGCCATTAGTTGGCTTTTTCAGGGGCTGCTCTTATAATTGATTGCATTACTTCTTTTTATAAAAGGAGCATTCTGCGAATACAAATATCTTGGCCAAAAAACCTGTTTAAAAGTGTCTTTTTCAGAGAGGGAAAAAAGCAGTCAAATAAGAAATTTGTTCGTGTCTTTCCTTATCAGTAAGTGCTTTGGTAGATGTTTTGGCAGTAGATATTTATGAAGGTTGATGTGAGGGAGTGGATAATCTTGGAAAGCCTGTGCAATAAAGTCTACAGGGAATTTCATTTTTACGGGCAGGGCTTTCTGTGTAGTAATCGGCTTTTATCAGGCAGGTTTTACAGGTACTGAAAGGTGCATCTTGAAAGTATGCTTCAACGTTAATAATTTTACAGGAACTCAGGCTTATACAGCTTCTGCTCACAATCATGCTGTTTAGATGAAGAGCAGTTGTTTCAGAGTTTGCAAAGCACTCAGACAAGAATTTCCTTTCATCTCTTTTTCAAAGAGATGGATAACCTCTGTCTGTTGGCAGATTTGGATGGCCCAGTTGGCATTTCCCTTGTCCTTGGACAAAGGCCCAAGGATTCTGGAAGCAGTCTGGTAAAGAGGGTTTGTTACCCTTGGCTCCAGTCAGGCGTAAACAAGTATTTTCTCTAGTTTGGAATTCTCCTTATGTATTTTGGCCTAGTCTTTTGGACCTTTTCTATTTTCATTGAGATAAAACCTCCTAGAAGAAAGCAGTGTGGTTTACTTTACTTTGTTTTTTACTATTCTGAAGTGGTCAAATTGGCAAAGAAATAAAGATTACGTTATTAGCTATTTTATAGCTAACATTTCATGAAACTTTATAAGAACCCTCTTTTCTTCATTAGGTTGTAAGTTTATGAAAAGCACTTTTGGACTGAAATTTTCCACATTTAGTCTTAGGCCAAAGGGATTTTTTTACCTCCATTCAGCGTTTTCTGACCTACCTAAGACAGTGTGAAGGGTTTGTGTATTTTTTTAAGGAAATATTAAGTCTATGTTCTTTTGAACTTGAACGGATAACTAACCATGTTTGAAATTTATGGTTTTAAGTTGTGCGTATAGTTAGAGAACAATGCAGTCCCACCAAGTATAAACACAGATAAAATGTGACAAAATTAAAGCTATCAAATATGAGGTTTATATAACTAGTCAAAATATGTTCCATTTTAGATCACAGTAATTTCTTCTGGTGGATGAGGGTAACTAAAAATGTGCAACTGCGAAGTGCTTTAGAAATGCTGTATAAATTTTCTCACCAGTTAAAGCATTATGTATTCAGGGAAAAATAAGGGATTTTGTTGATGTGGGCTTTTTGTTTAAGGCTGAATTTCCAGAGACACCTAAATAAAGAGTCTCACTTTCTCTGAGTTCTTAGTACCCAACAGTTTTTATTGTTCTCAGTTTTCTAAATCATCCCTCAATGAGACTAGACTTTCTCAAAAATCTGTCCCTAAAATGCCATCTCTGGCCCATTTCAACACTGCTGCCTTAGCAGCTTTGATAGTGAGCTGACTTTGGTGATCATGCAGTGGGTTTTCATTTAAGCTTTCCAGCTTCCTGCCTGTGGAGGTCTATTTGTTTCTAAGGTAGAAACATTTTCTCCACATGGGCAAAGCTGATAAGTTCTGTTCCAGCAGAGAAATAAATTACATACTAGATGTAATGAGACATCAATGTCCAGTAAATGTCCTGTTGCTTGAGAGAGCGGTGCTGTGTGAGACAACAGTCAATAATTTTCTGGTAATTCTCTAATTCCTCCCATGCCCAAAATTCCTTCGTTAAGGAGTTACATTTAATATAGTAGAAAAAAAGCCCCCACAAGGAATGAAGCTTGGAAGTGTAGCAGGAAGGGAAAGGCTTTTGAAAATGGAATGACAAAGAGCTAACAAAAATACCTCCTCAGTTGTGTTACCTTCAAGTGTATGAACCTTGAAGTTCAAGATGTCTTCAGTGGTTAGACAAGTTTGACATTTCGTTAGCAGGACTGCTTTCGTCTTTTCTTGTAGCTAAACTTACACGTTCATCACCGTCACGTGTTTCTTTAGTTTTATGGGAAATTTTATTGGTTTACTTTTATTTTATTGGGAAAATACAGGGTGTAGTGGCATGATGTTTTATTTAATAGGGAAGTCTGTGGCGATAGCACTGCTCGTTCTGGTGGGTGCCCGACAGCGTGCTGGTTTTTGCAGGCCTGTGCTGGGAGATGTACGGACCTCATGTCAGGGCCTGTGCCAGCATCTGGCACAGCTTTCCATCAGGAGCTGGTGAAGATGGCAAAAGTCATTGCATCCTTCCTCCTCCTCCTCCTTTGCTATGCCACAGCCCTGATCTTTTTCAAATATTTAATGATCAAAAAAATGCAGCTGATACGGATATAAATAATCACACTAAAAGAATTAATTTGAATATTGAGAAATAAAATATTTTAATGGCTGAGTTTTATGGAACACTTTTTCAGCAGTTTGCTGATCTTTGTTAAATCTCTTTCAATTGCCACATTACCGTCTAAGAAAACAAGTCATCTTCTGTGGTCTGCAAACATAAGCAATCCAGTGTCATTAAGAGCTTCTCTGGATGCTTTGCTTCAAAGATAGGGTTTCTTTTATAATGGATGGCAATGCAGCAGCCACACTGGTAGCAAAAGTAGGCAAAACTAGCATCCCTACCATTGCTTTGCCTGCTTTTCTCATGTAGGACCTGTCAGAATAAAGAAAACCAAATGTAATTAATTAGTATTTATTTTGATTCTTCTTTAGGCTACTTCTTACCAGGGTGGGAGGAATGGGGGTGGGAAGTTACCTGATTCTGAGAAGTGAATAATCTGAGTAATTCTCAGGTTTATATTCTCTTTAACAAGCTTCTCACCCACTCTTTTCCAAAAAACCTCAAGTTCTTTTGTGCTCTTCAAGACACATTTCCTGTCTAATTCCAAAAATACTTTTCCAGCCCCCCTAATTTAGCCCAAAGCAGTGTTGAAGATACAAAGTATTTTGTACATCGTTGTAAGTTACAAGAGAGTCATGCTGGAAGAATTATAAACCAGAAGTGACATGGCTCAATCCATTTCGCCTCCAATAATGAAACATCATGGATAGGAAGAATAAAGCAGCATTTCTTCAAAGGTTACTTTTTTAGCCAATTATTCTTTACGAATTGATATTCCGAAAGAATATCAGCATGCAGAAAAATTATAGTCTTCTGCAAAGGTCAGGACTGAGGGTGGAAACTTTTTGAACTCTTCAGCCTCATCAGTGAGTGAATGCAAGTGAAGGCAGACTGGGAGCAGCTCTGCAACAAACACCAGTTATAGCATGTGCCAGTAGCTCCATTCTTGATGCTTGGTTCCATTTCAGGAAATGCAAAAAAAAAACACTGGTGGGTTTTTTTTTCCTGGTTATTGATTGTATCTGTGGTGGGTTTGTAGTTAGATGTTTTTTTAACGTGAAAATGCTGGTAGATTTTTGAGAAGGGCTGGGTTCTGTCTGCAGCGCTGTGTGATGATGACTTAGTTGTTTGTTTTGCACATGAATGGGTGAATAGAGAGAACGACTGACTGCACATCCCCTCCACTCAAGACCTCCCCTGCCCTCTGCCACCGCGGTGGTCAGTGAAGCCGTGAGCCCAGGCAGATGAGCCCAGCAGTGCAGGGATGTAACTGAGGCAGAAGTCGTTAGCCACAAGTGGGGACCTTTTGCATTGCATTGGTATGCAGCTCTGCGTAGGTGCCTGTGAATAGAAAAGGTGCACCTCTGTGATTTGGCCAGAGTTGATCAGGCTCCAGCTTGGGAGCTGTGGTAGGAAGGGGACAGATCTCTGACTGAGCTATGCAGGGCCCCCATGGTAGCCCCAGGAACTCCCCTGCCTGCACAGTTGAAGCACTGTGTGCCATTGGAGACCTCTTGGCCACAATGCTCCAGCTGCCATGTGCTTCCTGCTGGGGCTTGTGAGTTAGTTGCAAGTGGTAGTGGCGTGGCCAAAAGTGTGAACGTGTGACTTGTACATGTGAGTTGGTGACTGAGCTGATGTCTCCCTGTGCTGACCATGCTGGATGGGGCTCTCATCACAAGGCAGAGGAGCTTGAGTCCCAGTAGATGCTCTAAATGGAGAGGTGACATTTCATGTGAGAACTTCCATGTCTCAAGTGGAGCTATGAGTTAATCAAAACATTTTGCAATCTGTTTGTGGTGGGTTAACCTTGGCTGAGCGCCAGGTGCCCACCAAGCCACTTTATCACCCCCCCTTTTCTTCCCCTCTCCCTCCTTAGCAGAGCAAAAAGAAAGGGGAGGAAAATAAGATGAGAAACAAAAAGCAGTTTAATAATAATAGAAGCAAAACTAAGCAAATCCGTGTGCGGAAGCAAAGAAAAAGTTATTCTCTACTTCCCATCAGTAGGCGATGTTTGGCCACTCCCTGGGAAGCACACCCTTCTAGCTCCCAGCACAAAACACTGCTGCTGTGTGGAAAACCAGCTCAGCCAGACCCACTACACTGGTGTAGATTTCATCAGCTTGCATCTGTTCAAACACCCCTCCACCCACCTAAAAAAAGAAAAGAATTAGGCATCCTTTTTCTAAAAATATGGAGACCTATCACTTAAAATTATTTTCTGGGTGAAATGAGGATTTTCACTCTTCTGGAAATAGCTCTCTCTTCCCCTTCAACATTTTGCGTGCCCACTTTTAATTAATATTGGGGAAAATAAAGTGGGAAGTCCAGTTGAGTTGAGCAGAATAGCTCCTAAAACTAAAACCTGACTGCTAGAGATGCTTGGGTTTTTAGTTCGGTTCATAAACTTTCTGTCTAGGTGAGTGGACCTTGCTCTGCACTTGGCTGTTATATTACAAGGTAATTCCTTTTGAAAGTAATAATAATGAAAAATAAAAGAAGGTAGAGTCATGCACTACAGTTAGGATAATCTGCCAGTTAAGACTCAGATTTTGCAATGTCTTTACAGATAAAACTCCCATTTAAAGCAAAGATGAGCACTGCCTGAACTCAGGATTGAAGGAGGAGCTGTTGTGATCATGCAGGCTGACCCCTGTAAGAACAGGGTGCTCCTTCTCATTTAGCAATCTGCTGAGCAGCAGCTGTTAAATTTCCAGAACCACCAAAATGCCTTAAAACACAAAGTGTTTGCTTCAGAAATGAGTGTCAGTTCTAATGCATAACCATTTTTCTTAAAAAATCTTTCTCTTTTTTGGAAGACAATTATGGGCTTTATATTACAGACTGTGGTTATTATACTACACTTGCAAGAAGAGGAAAAAAAAAAAACAAATTACAATATTTCAGGCCAGCATGTTTCTTGCTTTCTAATGGATTACCTTTGTTTTTAAATCAATGCCCTCTGATTACAGTCTTGCAAAGTTTCAGCTTTCACAGTTGGCAGAAGCAGTTGCAACTTTGTGAGTTAAAATACGTGTCAAAGATAACGCACCTGTTTTGTTTAGAAGTAGTAACTTTTCAAGAAAATCTTGGAAAAGTGTCATTTGTATTTAAGACTTGCATCTGAGTAGTCACAGTTCATCAGCACTCAAAGGGATTTGAAACTTGGAAAATACACTTCCCAGTTCAGGGCTAAAAGGGTCATTATCCATTATGTGTGCAAGCAAAGCAAAATAAAAACAATCAAATGGAAGACTCGCAGTAGATTGCAAGCATCATTTCTGTGTTTAAGACCTAACATTTATTTGTAAAAGAATTCTTGGCATGTTCTTCTCACTGGAGTATTTTTCATTATAGATGGATTTATATAGTCTTGTTTGCATATGTGTGTGTATGTGCATGTGTATACATTTGAAAGATCATCTATGCACATATTTTCTTGGGGAGATCTTCACAGTAACTTTAATGGTCAACTCTGGTATAAGTAGCTAAAAAGAACCGTGTAGCTTGTGATCATTCTTTGTGTGCTATGCTACACCACTTTTCAGTAGTTTAATTTGCATGTAGAGTTTTAATTAAGAGGTAACTGTCACTGCAGGTTGGCTGCAGAAGGCTGCAGTATCCAGCAGAGAGGTAAATGCCAGTGCTAAGTCATACAGGTTGGAGTCCATAATAAAAAATGAGTTTACAATTAAAACTCACTTATTATTAACTTACTATGTTATACACAAAGATGAAGAGATGCAAAATCCAGTTGCTTAGGATTGTACGTACTAGGTGTGGAGTTTGGGTGTTTTGGGGGTCTTTTTTAGGCCGACCTACATGTGATACATTGGAAATTGGAACTTTGGGATGCGATCAGTAAACTTGTTAGGAGGGTATAGGTGCCCTATTTAACAAGAGTGTGTTACAGCTTTCCACATGCTGGAAAGTCCTAGAACAGATTGCAAAGATTCATCTCAGCTTGATTCAGAAGGGCTATAAGTGTCCTTCTGCCTGTTTGAAAGTGTTTTGGTTTCTAATTAATTTAGCCAGAAGACTTGTTATTTCTGACCTTCACAAACCACTGTCTGTCTGATCCCAGTTTTAAAAGATCCCATTAATTCTTTTATTATTAAAAGAAAAACAGCCTGGCTTTTTGTGTTGTGAGGAGCAAAGTACAAAATGGAGACGTATATGTATAGATAGATAGATATAGATATATAGCTACTGTTAGTGAGCCATTATAAGTATAACATTTTTCCACAGTATGTGGGTATGTTTGGGGGTTTGTATGACATAATAGTGCCATTTCAAAGAACATGAAATATTCATTTCCATTACGTCACCAGCAAAAAATCCCATTAATTTAAATAAAGGAGATATCTACCTTGCAATTTGTAATTTTAACAGCATTTTCTTACTGACATTGAAGTCAGTAAGTACTCTTTACCACTAACTTCAAAATAAGAATCTCCCGCTCTCTTTGAGATGCAGATAGAGGAATTCTTTTCTTCAGTCTCAGTGACAAGGGCTGCCAAGACTGTGAAAGGAAAAATGCACTGTTCTGCCATAGCTAAACAGCCTAAACAGAGCTGTCTGCTCTTGTATTGCCTGAAGCAGCCATCAGAAGCTGTATGTAAGACCAAGGTATAGGATTTATGCAACCTGATTGAGATGAAAATAATGGCCCTTCAAATTTTTATAGTGAAGTTACTTTTGTAAAGTTTGTGACTCACGATACATCTTATTCGGTCAATTGGTAATGCCAGGTTTTGAGAACTAATCTAGTTATTTGAATAAAAGTTCGGCATTGAGGAAATTCATGAAGCGACAAAGATTTTCCTGAACTAAAACATGATCTTAAGAATGTGTAGATTTATAATTACAGAAGAAAATAAACAACATTTTTCCTTTCTTGTTGATAACAAATTGCCAGCAGAATGTCTCTGTTTTAAAAGGTTGGATCTGTTGGGAAGTTTTCGTAAGTGCCTGTATTTTAGGGCTCTGCAGAGACTTTCTGGGTCATCTATTGCAGCCTACCCACCCTGCAACAGCAGGAGATCATTACTACTGCTTCTCTTCCATCCTATTTTTCTCCTAAATGCCATGTTCAAAAAGCATCCAATACTATTTTCTCTAAAACACATCTAGTGAAGGTGCAGCGTGTAATTCATCTACGTACCCACTGGTGTTGAAGCAAAGTGCTTCTTTAGCATGTGGTAACAGATAAAAGATGAAAGCTGTGCAGTTGTTGGGATTTGTTCTTCATAATATGATATAAATAAGCTGAAGCTGCTGTTGGCTTTTTTTTTTTTTTTTTTTTTTTGAAGGGGGAAAA
>JAVSBS010026195.1:4377-29924 GCA_033124195.1 Coracias cyanogaster | reverse complement strand
CACTTGGCCTTGTTCACCTTCATGAGGTTCACACAGGCCCACTTCTCAAGTCTGTCAAGGTCCCTCTGGATGGCATCCTGTCCCTCTGGCATGTCCTCTGCACCACTCAGCTTGATTTCATTTGCAAACTTGCTTAGGGTGCACTCCATCCCACTGTATTTGCCATTGATGAAGATATTAAAGAGCACCTCTCTCAGTATGGACCCCTGAGGGACAGTACTTGTCACTAATCTCCACCTGGACATTGAGCTGGTGACCACTGCCCTCTGGGTGGAGACATCTAACCAATTCCTTATCCACCAAACAGTCCACCCATCAAATCCATATCTCTCCAATTTAGAGAGAAGGACATTTTGAAGAACTGTGAAGAACAACAAAGAAATCCAGACAGAGAACATCCATATCTCTTCCCTTGTCCACTGATGTAGTCATTCCACCATAGAAGACCACTAGGTTGGTCAGGCAGGACTGGCCATTGGATAAGTCATGCTGGCTGTCTCAGATCACCTTCCTGTCCTCCCTCTGCCTTAGCATATGCTCTAGGAGTGCCTGTTTCACCATCTTTCCAGGCACAGAGGTTAGGCTGAGATATCTGTCAGTAATTCCCAGGGTCACCCCTTCTAGGTTTTTTCAAATGGATGCAATATTTCCCTTTTGCCAGTCACTAGGGACTTCACCCGATCGCCATGACTTTTCAAATATCATGGAGAGTAGCCTATCAGCTACATCAGACATTTACCAAGAAAAACAGTGAACCCACAGGAAAATTAGCTCAGGAAAGCATAGAGACAGAGAAGTTAATACCATGTAATGCACAGTTACTTTTCCTGCAATATTTTAAAAATTTCCTTGAAGGTATTCTTTATTTGTACCACTTTATGAGCAGATTTAAAAACTGGTTTTCATTCGTGATTTTAGAACAGAGTTTCCAATTCATTTTCTACAAAACTTGTAGAAAAGGCTTTCCTACTCAGGAGTTTATAGAAAATAAATACAGGTGTTAGTGTGCATTACCTAAAGAATTTAAACAAATATTTGAGTAAAATTCTTTATGTTATTTGAGTCATATTAATTGTATTAGACTTGGATAATTCACTGCTGGTTACCGAAGAACTATTTTATTTGGATTTGTTCTTATTTGTGGCTTTACTTTCATTAAGTGGTTCAGCTGTCTCCTAATTTAATCTCTACTGAAACAGAATGGAAAGGAAGCATTTTAGAGGATTTCTGATTAGACATTTCAAACAATATTAACTACCAGTTTAATCCATTTCTGGTGACTGAATTTTGCAAACTCATTGTGTTTTAGTAAGTATGTTGATTACTAGAAGGCATTCCCTAAAGTAATTTGGGTAAAACAACCTTTGGAATGGGAATAATTTCAGAACAGTTTTTTCTCTGCAGCTCAAACTTCCTCCTGCATGCTTACCCTTCCTAGACCATGCCAGCCTGTGGTATTAACAAACATTTATCATGAATTTTTATATATTTGGAGAAAAAAAAATTGTATGATTCAGAAAAGAGCAGGCTGAGAAAGCTCTTTTAAGTTGTGAAAATAATAGTGGAAAATATTAGCCAAGGAAATCCTTTTAACTTGTAGAAAAGTATCCCTGGTGGGCTCTCCTATTTGAACTAAGTGAAAGAGGAACAGCTATATTAAAGGTTGGCATGTTTCTCCTATTCCTGCTAGGACCAATCTCTGCTCAGATAGAAATGTACAGTTTCTGTCCCAGACATGGTGTCCTAATGACTGTATATGGCAGTCTGTTCTATAAATCCTTTCTGGTACAATCTACCAGGATTCAGCATTGATCCATATAGGAAAATGATTGTGTCTTCACCTGCTTTACCTACCTGCTCACCAAATCTTCCCATTGGAGGTAGCAGCACTTTTCTTCAATGGGATTACTACCACACAGGTGTTGAAAACTAACTTTGTGCTCAATAACCCCGCAGATGTAAAGCTTCTTTCTAGATGCCCTGGGCCATCCAAGTTAAACCCAGTGTGTGACTCCGTCAGCTACTAATGGGCCTGAGGGGTATTTCTATGGAGAAACTACTGCAAAATCTAAAATCAAGTCCAGCCTTATTATGTGAAATGTAAGTTCCTACATTCTGAATGCTACCGTGCCGTGAGGCAACGTACCATTGTCTAGGAGAGCACTGTCCCTGTTAGATGACTTTTTTTGCTGTTATTTACACCTGTTTCCCAGGTTTTCCCAGCAATGGTGAAAGACAAAAGCAAACATGAAATGATGTTTCTATGTATTTTTTAGCTATTAGAGTCTATGCCTTAATCTTCAGTGAGTTGCAGCTCTGTGTATTCTGTATATTCCTCTGGGCCACTTTGTACATTAAGTTTGCATGATTAGCCAAGACTGTGCGTCTTGAGAAAGTTTTTCTTTTTGTGTTTCTATTACACAGACGGCCCTGTTGCCTACAATCAAGGAGAGTGGTCAGCTGATATCTTCCCTTTCTTTTCTGGCAAATACATTCAAGCAGCTTTGATCAAGTGTAAGGAGGCATGTGGTGCCAATCTGCTGGTACAGATGAGAGGCATCCTGCAGCAGAAAAGGCATTTTCAGTATTGTGCAGGCTGCTCATCTAAACCCATCATTGCATGCCACGTGTACCCTAGAGCAACAATCTGACTGACTTGTGGGCAGACTCCACGCTATCTGAACAGATGGGCATGAGTGTAAGCTGACAAGGGAGCCCATATGTTCCTAAATTGTAAATGTTGAGGAGGGGATTCTTAGCCAAGAATGTGCAGATGACGGTTCAAGTCTTACGTTATTGTCATTAAGAAGAGACAGCACTGCCAAGTGGAGCTTACTCCTTAGAGTTGAGTTTCACAACATTGTATATGCATCATTGTGGAGTAAGTTTTTGGACAGCCTTTTATCCTGGATTGGGTGTCCTTAAAATTGAACCTCACTTAGAGACTATTGTGGATTTTCCACAACACTTTCAAGTCTAGTTTTTGCTTGTGAACAGTCAGGAATGTACAAACATCTGTTATTCACCCACCATTTTTTCCTCCAGAGGAGAGAGGATATGACTGTTAGGATGTGAAGTTAGGCCAAGAATCTTAAGGTTTATTTTCTCTCTTGTGATCCTCAAGTGATCATGACAAAACACAGATTAAAATACCCAGTGTAAGTACCCAGTGTAATTCATTATCTTGAAGTAGATGTTCAAGTACTGGAAGAGAGTTGATAGTCATAATAACTCTGATCTGATTATGGATGACAAATTTTACCATGCTTGGCTGTATAATCAGTAATCAAAGGAGCAAGAAGTAGGAAAAAAATCTTTACAAATTATAACATATCTCTCTTTTTTTAAAAAAAATCCTTCCACTGGGAGATTGGTAACTATAATGATTATAGGCAACTATAACATTGTAGAGATGATAACAAAAGAGTGATTAACAAGGAGTAAGATTTTTGAGGAAATATCTCCCAACTTTTAGGAGAAATAATATGGCTTAGTTAAATACCAGATATTATTCTTCTTTTAAAGTTACATGAACTAAAATAAGTTATGCTCATCTAAAAAGAATGTTTATTTAAATGCACATATTTTTTGCCAGCTGCCGTAGTAAATTATGACAATAACCTAAAACTATATGAAAACGGATTTCTATTTTGATAACTCTAGTATTTTTCAGTCAAATTAGCAATGGTGGTGCTCTTACTATTCAATGTTTCTATTGCTCAAATGCAAAAAGAAAAAGCAAGTAAAATAAGACCAATATAACAAGATTTGTTACAGAATGTAGAGCTAGTCGTTGAGAAAAATGTAAAAATATTGTACATGACAGCAAATGTCCTGCAAGTTTCTGGCAACAGAGGATAGACGAGTATGTATTTTTGTCAATACACTTGTTAAAAAAAACCGCTTCACTTGTGAGGAATAAAATGTTCACCTTGGGAGAAAAAAGTTACAGTTTGAGTTACAGTTGAGTGACTTGCCAATTAGTCATCAGTGGCAGAAATCTCTGATACATTTGCATACAAACATCATGTATGAGCACCAGTACATCACACCACACTTCTTTGAAAAATCACCTTTTGATTTTGTGATTGGCGAAGTACCATCTGGCATCTTGGCAATGCTAGTAGGGTCCCATGTAAATCATCACATTCTCAAGTTCCTTGATTGGAGCTATAGTAAAGTAAATGGTAATCTCCCAGGCTGAATGCCTGCATTTCAAAAAGCACTTCTTTCCCTGATTTGTAGTTTGTCATTAATGGCGTGTACTGGGAGCTGAAACTGAAGTTCTGAAGGCTTTACAAAGACGCCTGTGCTTGCTCAGATCTAACACTGACGTTGAGTAATTGCTAGTTAGCAGCATGAGCATTTCCAGGCTGCTGACACTGCGAGGCTGGCAACTGACAAGTTTCACTCCCATGCCATAATAACCTACAATGAAATGCAAAGCAGACAGCAAAGATTGCAACTTAAAAAAAGACAAAAGAAACGTTAGCAAGTCTTCACTCAGTGATGCTGGAACATCATTATTTTAGTTTAAGGAAGATGGTTATGGGGAAGAGTGAAATTGTTGCTAAAATAAGCACGGGCATACCTATGACAGCTTTGTTGTTGCTTTGTTTGATGAATACTTTTGTATTAAAAAGGAGTTGAAGGACTTCATTTTGTCTCTCTTTATAACCTTAGTAGAAATACAGCACCTTTATGAAGAGTTTAAGTAATGTGATAAAGGTTAATCTAGTAGATAATAGACTTTAAACAGTTTTAAATCTGGCATTCTTCATTCACTTTCCGGTGAGGTTTTGCAGATGAAAGGAGGGAAGAAAAAAGTCTTTTATGAGCAAAATTAGCATCCTTTTTGCTAAATACAATACTTGTTCTCATTTAACTGAACCAAGTGGTTCCAGGTCCCACAAAGGCACCTTGCCAGATAGTGCACTGCCACAGCATAATAAACACATTTCAGCTTGCTTTGTTTAAATATTAAAATGGTAAACCTGTAATCTCTTTCTCTTTGGAGGGTTCATCTCATCTATCTTTAGAGCCTCCCAGTGAGAGCCCATGTCCTCTGTCGACTCCCCAGTCTGCATGGTACCAACATCCGATGTAGAGATACAGCTGAATTTCTTTGGGAGACCATTAATGCATTTCTTAGATCAACCAGAGTTACTACATTGTAATGCTTTTTCCTCTAAGAAGACTGTGACTCCCATGATTGTTGGCTGAGACAGAAAGAAATAGCTACCTAATTTTCTACCGTTCTGTTCTTTTTATATTTGAACTTTAGACAAACATTCTTTTTTTAGCTTGAAATTGCAACTTTCCTTTAAAAAAGAGCAAAAATTATTTTCAACTGAATTAATTCTCTCTATGAAGCCCTTGCTTTTCTATCTTGCAAGCAATAGATTTATTCAAATGAGTTGAAATAATTTCAAATCTGTTGATTTATTTCATATTGGTCATTCAAAAAAATAAATGGCAACGATTTACATTCCTCATAGAATTTGAACATATCTTGCAGAATGGATGTTGGGGAATACTTTTAGATAGTTGTTTTGCCAGAAAGGCATGTGAAAATAAATGACTTTTTTCTAATGCTGGGGATGACCATGAAAGGTTCATGGGGTGTGGATTCATCAGGAATACTATGGCTATTCACACCATACTAGCATGACTGGTTTGTTGCAGGGCTCAGTAAAACACTTATGATGAAGACATTTGCATTTATAGTTCCAGATTAAAGAATGTATCTTTTAAAACTTTTTGTTCTTTCAGTTTTCTATGTTGTTGTTTTGTTATATATATATTTTTTTTTGTCATGGGGAAGAACACATCTTCTGAATGTCTTACCCATTTAATTTCTGCATTTTGATCCATGAACATCACTGCTTTTGCTTAGGCATAGTAATTGTGTGATTATCTGTGATTAAAACTTCAGAAAGAAAGGGCTCCTTCTAAATCAGGTTCATCTCAGGACTGTCAAACTGTTCTAAACTGTTCTACTTCAAGGCATGGTTTTGCAGTGTTTTTCTTCACTATTGAGGATAGTCACTGGAGTTTGTGCTGCCCCTTTCTTCTCATTCCTATCTGTGTGCTGCTCCTTGCTTGTGCTAGTGCTATTGTTCTGAGGGCCACCAGCTAAGCCCTGACCAGAGCTGCCTTCCTTCACCAGAGGCAAGAGTTATTAGGAGTGATATGGGTGGGCAATGGGATGGATCCTGGCAAGCACCCAATTCATCTTACTGTGCAAGGAGAAAGTAGGAAGATGTACCAGCTCTTTTGTCTCCTTGTGCTCAGAGCGGCTAGATGCAAGTCTTGGGCTGATTTCTAGAGTTTGTTTCAGAGGTAAGAATGGGTTTGGGGTTGCATTAATGCTTCTGCAGCATGGCTAGGCCATGAGGTGCCCAGGACATTGTAAAGATGACATTTATGTCATCTACTACAGCGAATATCTCCTCTAAAATCAACAGATTTAAAGCTCAGCTTCCCCCACTCCCATATGGTCTGATTACAAAGCTGAAAACTTTTTTTTCTTTTTAAATATATGTAAGATGTAAAATGGCTAGGGAGAGCAGAACAGGAAGAAGCAGAACTTAGGTGCAGCTCTCCCTCTGCCCACCTTCCCTTTGCAGGTGAGTCTTTGCTTTACGCTTGGCTTCATCTATGTCACCAACTTTGCGTTGCAGCACCGTTACACAGGCTCTGCATATAGGGCAGCCTGCCTGGCTACTCCCAGCTCCTCCTTGCTCTCCACTTTTGCACAACCTCTGTTTTTCCCCCTTGCCACCTCTCACATCTGTGGAACCTCTGCACCAGGGAAGGAACTTCACAGGGAGAGAGCAGAAATCTGATCGTTTCACAAATTCCCTGTGTAACAGAGGAGTAGCAAAGCTCAGCCTGTGCAGCACTGATACTGTCTGCTGCACGTGCAAAGAGATGTGCTTCTGGGAGCAGACATGGTAATGGCTGTTGCCTGATAATGCATCTGGTAGCTTTACTTAGCTTTACTTCTGCCTTGCAGGATTTAGCATAGGTTGTTATTTCATTTCTTAAAGCTTGATTTTCTCTTTAGCTCACTCATTTTGGTTATCCTTGTTTTCTTATATAGAACATAGTAAATGTACAGATTTATTTTCACAGGTTATGTAATACATAAAAGTTTTATTTGTTTTGATGTTTTTCCTGATTTCAGAACAATTCTTTGTGCTCTCTGATGTAATATATAAAGGCATTTGAAGCAAAGTTCGTTTGCAGCTTTAGAATGATTGCAATGTATTGAAGGTAGCTCAGGGTGGACTGTTTTTAAGGTCACTAATTCAAAGATCTAGTTTAACTCTTTTGTTTCATGGTGCTTTTAGAACATCTCTAAGCTATTATGGTAAGGTTTTGCTTGATTAATATCACAACAGTTCAGTTTTCACAACATCTTGCTGCTTAATTATGCTAGGAGCTTGAAAATTCAAAGATTTAGGCATAAATGTATATTCAATAACTGTTATTTATCTCTATAATCTCATACACTTCAGAATTGAGACATTTAAATGAATTCCCTTCTGAGACAAGCTGATGTTGTGGCACAAAAAGGTGTTATTATCAAACAAAATTAGGTCTTCCAAAATATGTGGTTGTTTTGAAAGGTGAAATCAATACAACTACCTGAGGTTTTAGGTCTTGGTTATGAAGGAATGTACTAAGTTATTACATCTTTAAAATAAAATTTTCAGCTTGTATCAAAGATGTCATTTACCTGTAAAGCTTAGTATTATTTGATTCAAGCTCCTAAATGGGAAGTTTAAATAGGCGCAGCTGGGATGTAAGAATATTTGAATAATTATAATTAAAATGGGAATAATGATACGTCTTGCAGAGTGATCTTTATTTTTTCAGTAGATGTTAGATTACAAAAGGAGAAATTGCAATCTTAAAGAGGGTTCCTAAAAGGATATAGAGGTCATAGACTGTGAAGGAAATCAAAATGAGCTCTCATTTTGAGGGACAGCAGAGAGGTACAGATGTGCAAGTGTGTATAGCAAGAGCAGTGAGATGACTTCACTATGATATGCAGTCCTGCTGAAGTACATACTAAAATCCTGAAAAAAACTAATACCAGAGTCTGAATATCAACTTGGATAGACTTAGCTGAAATTCAGCATTCTCAGTGCTGAGTGTGTGGTCCAGATGGGTGGCCTAGATTCCTGCATCCATGGAGAAAGGGTTACATCCAAACCATCTGATCCTGAGAGAGGTGTCAAAGAGATAAGGATGAATTGCTCTCTGGAGTTGCTTTCTGTTCTCTGTGGACTATGGAGGGACCTTGCAAACTTGCCTAGGCTAGATGCTCTGCTTGTAGGCAACTAAAATGAGATGAATTAATATTTATAGAAGGAATGTGAAAGACTGAGAGCACAGAAGAAATCAACAGAAACAGTATGAGGGCTGAGGATAAAGTCAGAATCAAAGACAGAAAGAGCACAGTATGGTTTGTTTTATCCAAAGAATGACTTACATGTAATGTGATCAATATGGATAAACATTTTCATGGGAAGAAGTTACCAGGTACTACAGAGCTCTTTAATTTCGCAGGGAGCTGCATAACAAGAACTAACAGCTGGAAGCCAAAACTAGACACATTCCAGCTGAAAATAAAGTGTGAATCATTAAGAGTAAGGAAGATTAAACTGTGAAATATGATCCTGGGAAGTGCTGGATTGTCTATTCTGCAGACTTTAAGTCAATATTGGGCATAATAATGTTTAAACCATAACTGACATTTTACTTGCAGTATAAACTGCCAGGTGTAAGATAACTGGTTTATAATACCAGCAGGTCAGATAGCCCTTACACACTTTCAATTTAATGACTAATCACCACCTCCTTTGTCATATTTGTGTTTGATAAAACATGTAGCAGAATTCTTTTTTGTTCTTTGACTATATGATTTATTCCTGGTTTAACCGTGCAAACAAGCTCTGATGCAGAATGCTTTAATTAATGTTCTTGATCTTTTTATTCCTATAGAAGATAAGGCTAGGAACTCATGAGACTCTGTTTCCTGGATGCTGCCAGCTAATGCTGATACACTTGCTACATAAAAATATTCCATTCCTTATTTTAGAAGTAATACAAATAAACTTCTCGAAGACAGAATGACTTTGTCCTAAGCTTGTGAGCAAGAAATCTCCACCAGTCTTAGAATGCCAGTTAAGCAATCTGAAGGTAAGCATATGGCTTTGTTTTTTCTGTTTGGACCTGGTTGCCAACTCAGATCCCGTGAAGGTCAAAAGGGCTCTGCTGTATTTTGAACTTGGGTTTGTGTGCTGCTCAAATAAGTAAACATTAGTCTCCCTATTAGGGCTTCCCTGAGTGTCTGAACTATTAAACATGAAAAATACAGCAATTATCATCAACATTAATATGATATTTGCACTAGCAATTTCTTTAGGAAGACAGAGGCCTTTTATTATTGTCTTCTGCCTTCATGGCCTCACAAATATCTTTCACGATGTTGGTTATGCTTGCTATCCTGACCATCCAGCCAGTATAGCCTCATTATTGAACACCTCCTAGTTAGGTCTAAAATGACAGTGTTTGGGGGTTCTGCCTTATTGTAGGTACTTCATATTAAGGCTCTATAATGTAATTTATAAAGTCCTACAATGTATAGTTACTTTCACTTATCCAGTATGTTTTTCCCATATTTCACATCCCAATGCAATAATGTTCCACTGATTCTTTTTTCCTCTAAGTTTCCTGTGTGACTGCTGTATCAAGCTAGGTGTTCTGGCTCTACCATCTTGTTTCTTACTTTATCTGTGTGGAAGCACGTGTGAGTTTGTTGTAGGGTTTTGTTGGGTTTTTTTTTTGTTTGGTTTGTTTTTTTGGTGTTTTTTTTGGTTTTTTTTTTTTTTTTAATAATCTACCTAGTCACTAACATTACCTACTTATGTTTTCCACATTTTTCTTTCAGTCTTTTATTAAGGATGTAAAGATCTTGTGATTCTCTAAGATGCCTCACTACAAACTATGTGCTTTTCAGTAATTTAGTGGTTGAAATAGTCTCCTAATCTTTCACATTTCAGCTTAGCTAAAGCTCTTTCTCTGTGGAAATCTTTAACTGGAGATTCTTCCTCAGCTCCTAAAGGATCTAATCTCTCCTCTTTACAAAGTTTCCACGGATAGCTATTGTACCTCTGGCCTTCCATGTGATGAAGTCTTGTAGTTAAACCTGCTATTAGATGGTCCTAGTCTTCAGTTTCCTCTCTGGTGGTCTGAATTCTGCCCCCAGAGCACCTATCTTTGCTTTTCCCTCTGTTACCCGTATAGACTACTTTGTAATTCTGGTGGACTACTGCTAGCAGTTTTTGCATGTCTGTTCAGATTTCTGGAAGCATCAAACCACTATTGCATATGGTAGATAAATAGCTACTTGGTTCACTCTGATACTGCAAAACCATATTCTTACTGCAGTGAAAATCCCCTTTTGCATCTGAAACTTTCCTCACACAGATTTTTCTGTGCTTTCCATTAGCTTTTTATAGGAATGTCTGGATCTGTCTTTCAGACAGAGACTTTACCTGATTGACTAATTGTACAGTTAAGTCCTTTTTTTGGTTGTTATTGTGAGGTTTCTTTTTTCTTTTGTTGTTGTTTTCTTTTTTTTTTTTCCCCCCTTATTTGAAATCCTTCCGGTTTCTCCAGTACCTGCTGAGACTTACAGTATTTGTTTGTGTGTATTTTATCAAATTCTTGTGCCTCCATTTGCTTTCATGGGTAGACCTGAGGCACTTGTGTTTCTCTTCTCCTGAATTTAAGCCTTTCTTTTCTGATTATATCTTATTAACCACTTTGCCTTGCTGACTGTACCACTTCTTCAATGTGGGTCTTTTTTTCTTGCTTTGGCTTTTCCCTTCTGCTCCCAGGCATTCATTCATCCATACTGTTTGCATATCTGTCACTCTTTTCTCTTCTTATGCATTGACAGATGGCATGGATTTCAGATCTCTCTCTTAAAAGTTTTTCTCCCCAGTTTATTTACTTTAAATCACATGAAACTTGATCCTGGTATTACATTAGCTAGATACTGTGATTGATGAGGAAATCCCTGTCTCAAGAGACAGTTTCCCATTAATTCCTCCTAAGGATTACACATCTGAAATCTTCCTCAGATGCAAATAACATATTCCGTTAATTCATCTGTTAATCCTCACTTTCTTGTTGATCCTATGCCTTCTCTCCATTGGGGACAGAGACAGGTGTATAGATGATCTTACTTTGAGCTTTATTTCTAATGGGCAGAGCTATTCTGGAGTTTCTTTCAACAGGGATCTGGTAGGATCATTTGTTTCAATGTGAAGGGCAACTAGGGGAGTTTTTCCTGCGCTTTTCATTGTCCCCACTTCCTCTCAGTATCAGTTCTTGCCTCAGGCACATATCTCATACCTTATGCTCATGGCAGATATAATATTTCTTCCTTGGCTGCAACAGTCCAAGTGACAGACTTGTCAATTCTTACAACGAAGCCCATAGTCACTACCTTTTCCTAGTTCTGGTGTAAATCTTAGGCTTTCTTTCTGCTATCAGCAGATCATACTGTTCTTTTTCAGAGCCTAGCAGAAAGTCATCCTTATCCCTCTTGGGTTATGGTCCCTTGCCACCTCAGTCTTCCCTCTACTACTTTCCTTGTCACTTCTGCTTTCCCTTATTGCTCTCCTACGCAGCGTGTCTCAGTTTCTCATTCTCAGGTGTGCAGTGTGTATTTGACACCTAAGAGGATATAAACAGTCTCTCTTTGCACTCTCCTTAGTCTCAAATTTTAAAGGTAGTGGGCAAAAGTTGTCCAGACTCACACACAAATATACTTTGTCCTTTGCTTTTCACTGGCTGCTGGTGTCTTTCACTGAGGTCAGTCCTTTCTCTTTGTTAAAACTTGGTGGTTCTCGGCCTGCAGAAGTGATAAAAATGAGGTGAGCTATGGCAATCACTTTTGAGACCACTCAGTCCCTGTCTGGTTACCACAAGCACTACTGAGTAACAGGGAGCAAGATGGATTCATCTAAACCAAATGATCAAGTAGCTGCTCCTTCCTTATCAAGGAGTTAAGTTTGTGTACTGCAGATACCTGAAACATTTATGAGAAGAACCACAATCCCTTTGAGAATGTAGCTGAATGAGTAGCAGTTAATCGGCAAGATTGATACCATCTCTGAGAGGGAGAAGGGCAAAGAATCACTTTGAGGGAATGCATATATTTTGTGAAATTTCTTCTCAAGTCATATCCTTTTGGAATCTTCAATCTCACACCAGTATGTGTAGGCTGTAATTGCAATCTCTCTCAATTTTGGTATTTTCTAGGAGCTGTTTTTTGACTATTATTTCACCCGCACAAAATGGCAATGAAAAAGAAAGAATTAAGGTTGAAAGAACCACCACTGAAAAATCCAGGAGTTCCAGAAGTAAAAGTGCACGCCTGGGTCATCCCATTTAGATGTTCACACTGTGCAGTAATCTTTACCTAGATGTCTTGTTCTCCCTCACATCCTGAATGTTGTATTTTCAGTGCATAGATGCAGTGTACTCCCTTAAATGATCTGTTCTGCTGTCATTGATCAATGAGTGAACATAAGCCTTTTTTACTGATTGTCAGCAATTTCCAGAGATGCGTCATGACCCCAGGTGAAGTTGTGCCAGGATAAAGCAGGTTATCAGTCTGACTCTTCCCACTGTTATAATACATGTACTTTGCAGCCTGACAGAAGAGGAGCAACTAGAAATGGGGTCACAAAAAAAAAAAAAAAGAGAAAAGGGAGGCACTTGTACTTTGCAATATTCAAACACAATTTTGAGGACAAGAGCCTGGCACACTGTGGAGATTTTTTCTCCCTGCACTGCATTTCATTAGCTTGAAGACAGGCCTGGGAATGCTTGCTTTCTGGAGTAGGACTGTGAGTAGGTCCCTGCTGGTCAGCCTCTGGAGGGCTGCTGCTCCTCCAGCCTCAGACAGACATGAAAATAGGCAGAGCTGAACAGGCAGCAACTTTTCTATACCAGCAGAAGTAGCTGTAGTTACAAGAATAGTAAGACTGGCACTTGTGCCTAAGCACTTCTGGCTGGAACCAACAACCATTATCTTAACTGGAAGGAAGGACTGCCTCCTACCTTTATACTCCAGCAACTGGTGGGAATGGAGGGCACTGGAGAACTCACAATGATCTCCCAATTTCCATAACAAGACTTTCAACCTACTCAGTTGAGCGAATGAATTCCGTTCTACTCCACGTAGTTCAGACTCCACCTGGAGTACTGCATCCAGCGCTCTGACATCCCCAACACAAGAAGGCCATGGACTTCTTGGTGTGAGTCCAAAGGAGGGCCACAAAGAAGATCAGGTGGCTGGAACACCTGTCCTGTGAAGAGAGACTGAGAGAGTTGGGTTCATTTAACCTGGAGAAGAGAAGGCTGTGGGGAGACCTTATTGTGATCTTTCAATACTTAAAGTAGGCCTATAAGAAAAATGGGGGGCGATCTTTTTAGCAGGATCTGTTGTGACGTGACAAGGGGTGATAGTTTTAAAGAAAAAGGTTTAGACTAGATATAAAGAAGAAATTTTTTACAGTGAAGGTAGTGAAACACTGGCACGAATTGCCCAGAGAGCTGGCAGATGCCTCATCTCTGGAAACATTCAAGATCAGGTAGGATAGGGCTCTGATCAACCTGATCAAGTTAAAGATATCCCTGCAGGACAGATTGGATTAGATGACCTTTAAAGATACCTTCCAACCCAAACCATTCTATGATTCTATGGTATGAGGTAAGTCCTCTAGGCACAGCAACATGTATATATACACCCAGTGATAAGCAACCAACTACTTATTCCTTAGGAAAAACACCAGTAAAATTTATAGGTTAGATGTTCAGATACATTCATTTATAAATATGCTGAACCTATGGGATAGTCTATTTACAATGTCGTAACTCCTGTACAAATATGTTTGGGTTCTCTGATTTCCTCACATGAGGTCTCTTATGCTTCCTGGGGATGGACATACTCTTCACCATGCTTTTAAGAAATTAAAAAATTTATTTGGTCCTCTTGACCTCTGTTGCTATTGTTAAATGTTGCATCTTACTGAAATGGTATTTTCTGGACTCTTTCCTAGTTTCCTCTACAGGGTTCCATGTCTCACCATTTTGAGATTTTTTCCAAAACAGTTGGCTCAGGAGACAAGAGTGAGAACACAGGGGCTTTTTTCTTCCATCTGTTTCCTTCTCTTTCTTCCCTTTCCTCCTCAACTTACCCCCGCCTTAAAGCTATGCACGAAGCTATATTCAGCTGGATGACACTGTGGAAGTTAAAAGAAGCTGTCTTTAGTGACTGCTTTCGAGGAGGACAAAATGTATGCAAAAAGTGAATAGACATTTCAGAGGCAGTTGGTTCTAGGCAGTTAAATCTTCAGACATCAAAATTCACAGGTAGCTTTGGACAAGTCAAAACAAGTGAACATCTCTCCTACACCTCCACCAAGGCCTCCCTGTTCTTTAGCTGTTCCATGCTTCGTCCTGCTCACATGAGTAGCACTCATAGAAGTGAGCAATGTTGTTGGAAATTGCATAATATATTTTAGTATCTTTGCCATAAAATCTTTTAATGTTGTTGTTTAATATCTTTTTTTTTAATAACATGTGACAAAAATACAATGGACAATACTGGTTTCAGGTAGGTGACCTAAACTTTAGGCATGGAAATCTGCTAAATGGACCCCAATTCTGATAAAAAAAACTTGTGGAAAATCATTGAATATTTTGCAGTGATAATGAAAAACTCAAGTCAAAGTCCTTGCCAGTGCTGTCAGAGTGGATGATGACAAGTGGCATCTGTGCCTGAAGTCACCCGAAAATCACACTTTACTTGAGATAGCTGGAAATGTAAGGACCTGTCTTTACCTGTTAGTTTCCAGAATCTGTTTGTATTGCTTGCTTCTTCGACTATTAAGAGTCTGCACCTTGGTGCTATTTAGAGACTGCACCTAGACAACAAGGGTTGGAACAAACACAGTGGAACTCAGAGTTACTTGCACTACATGTCCCTAACTTGTTGTTGACAGGAGTATTTCCCCTACATTGATCCTCAAGGAAGGATATGTCATAGACTTCTTTTAGATGTCCATATTTAAAGGATGATCCTACCGTGTTGCCCAGAGGCATGTGTCTGTGAAACTTCACACTGATGTGCTTGTGGACTGCAGCACAGCTCATCACACTATCAGATGAGAAAAACTAGTTGACATCCAAAGATTTGTTGCAGTTTGAGGAGATTTTGCATGTTCTGTGGGAGAACTCATCTCTTTTCTCTCCTCTTCTTGAGAAATATTTTAATGTTACCTGCAGAGTAGGAAATCAGAACTTAATTACTCTAGCTATGAAGATTTGTTTTATCTGGAGAATTGCCCAGGGTGGTCCTTTTGTTGCTGCCTGTGAGATTTTTGCCCTCCGGCTGCAAACAGGCACAAGTACCTGTGGATTTGTGGACTTTTAAGTCAGGCAACTATGTTTCAAGTAAGTGCAGATACATGTTACTGTTTGTGCAAGTGGGAGGGAGCCCTCGCATGAGACCTTAAGAGAGTGCAAACGAATCTTTGCTATGGTGACAACATTCCACTTCTTCTTGGCTTCTAATTTATTTAAATTGACTTACTTTCCTTCTCCTCTGAGGAATACACTGTAGATATCCCACAATAACTGCCTTTGGCCTTCTGAGTTCAAGAAGACTATTACTGTTTTGATGTTAGTTACATATTTGCATTGTCTGTGATTGGGGTAAGGTTGAGCTGGTAGATGAATGGTATGAAGTTGGGTGTGAAAAAATGTCCATGCACCAGAAAGCTAAAACATATCGATTTCCCAAAAAGAACTAGTGAGGATTTTAGGGAAGACTTCTGGATTAATGTTATTTGGAAGGAAAATGTCTTTGTATTTTCTAATGCAAAAGTTTGCTGCCTTTATGTTTTGCTGCAAAATTTTGCGAAGTAAATTTCTGCAAGATGCATTTAGATTTTTTTCCTCTGCTTTATTTTGCTTTTTTTTTTTTTTTTTTTAATTGTGTTGCCACTATCAGATGATTTCCTAGCTGTTTGGAAAGATACCATTATTTTCCCAATTTTGTCATCAGCTGCTCTTTTCTTATGAGTAACTATGGAAAGAATTTCCTAACTTTGTGGAGAATGTTGACAGCAAATGATAAGAGATTCTGTTGATGTTACTAACTTACAGGTGGTATACATTTATAAACCTTGGTCCATATACTGTAGGCCTTGTCAGATAGTGCCATTACAATCCTCTTTAATTAGTTTCATCACCAAAATCCAATATGTTTTTAATCTGTTTTTACATTGACACTGCATCTCAATATTACCACCCAGGTTGGGAAAGCAGTTTCCTTTATTCGTCCTTCTTGCACAGAAGAACTTTGATCCACTCAGCTCTGAGTTAGATTGATTAATCTTAATAAATTCTATGATTTCTATTGATTTCTTTATGATCTGATTGTCCACTACTTTTTTTCTTTTTTTTCCCGTCAGCTCTCTTCCACATTTTTTTTGCCAGCTATCTCAAATCCTCTGGGAGGCCCTTTCTGCTGAAGCAACACAATTTTTTCTGCCAACATGTTTTTCAGATGAATGGGAAACTATTTTTGAAGTTGTTGTTTTATATTTTTCTTACTTTACAGTCATCTCCATTGCTCTGTTGCTGAAGGCTAGCTCTGATATAGATTCAAAAGGAAAAATAAGGAATATATACTGCTCATAGGAAAGGAAGGCACTACAAAACTGATATCTTGCCTTAGCCATATCCATATGCTGGTGCCAAATCATGCTGCTTCTTTTGGCCACTGTTACAGATGTCTGCTGTAAAAGACACACATAGAAAGTAAACCCACCTTTTCTGGACAGTTCTGCATGCTCTAATACTTTTGTCTCAAAGGCATCTCTCTAATAACAGAAGCATCCACAGTACTCAGGAGAGCTAAACCAATTGTGACACCACTTTCATCCTGGGAGTCTCCCAGAGAGTACTACTAATTGAGCATCAACAGCTTGGTGACTTCTGACATTGCTTTACAAGGCTGGGAAAAGAAGCCAAACAAGTATGCATGTGTAATTATCAATAGTCCTCTGTCAAAATTGGAATGCAATTTTGCAACTGATAGCAAAAGGTTATTTTTGCCTCCTCTTAGCCTCTTGTATGTTCTGCCACTGGAGTTATTCAAAAGTACACAACGATGGGTGTGGATTTGTTGATTTATTTATTGTGAACATAAGTCTAGCTTATCTTTGTCACTTTATTATCTTTGCGTAATTCCAGGGATGCCAAGTAAAGCTAAAATTAATCATTACACATGAGTGTTTTTCAGTGTGATAGATGATTGTGGGTTTAGCATCAACAGCCTAGTGATACATCAGAGGAAAGACTTTAGGAGCAATTTGGAGGAGAATAATGAAGGAGTTCCTCAGCTGACTCAGTAAATTCTTCCTAAGAGGTAAAAGCATAATAGGAAAAAAAGTGTATGTTTGAAAATAGAAGCTATCCAATAGGCTGATTTAAGTTAACTTCTTCAATCTGAATAAGAGATAGTTATGGGGATTGAGCTAAGTTGCGAAGAGCCTGTAGAGAGAAAGTACCTCATGTACAATGCAGTAGATGGCAGAGTTGAGAAAGTGATCCAGAGAGATGTGAGAATCAGGAGAAACAATCGCCAAGCATGATTAGTACCTAGGTATAGGGTAAAAACTACAGGAAAAGTCTTCAGTATTTGAATTTTGGTGGGAGCTTGGAGATGGAAGGCTTGCCTCTCTGTAGTTAAATATGTTATGTAGAGAGAAGCTGCAACATGTAGCAATTATGTCAATGTCAGGACTAAACAAGTTCACTTTGAAGATGGTGCTCTATTTATACTCAACATAAGATAGAGTAGGATGACAGTACCCATGGATGTTGAAAGTGAACGTAGGTTTGCGGAAAAATGTTGATGCATCTTTTATAGTCATGTTGAGCTTGATAGGAAACCAGTTATTACATCAGATAGAAAAGGTTATATTTAGCATTGCTTAAGATAGGTCTATAGAATTAAGATAGATCTTTGAACAGTCTGCGGGAGGATGATAGTTACATTTGTGATTGTAGATAAGTCATATCTAAGGTAAAAGGAAAAATGGAATAGAACGTGTATGTTGGAAGAAAACCAGCTGTATGCAAATTCCTGGGTTGTTTCCATTTTCTTGTTTAAACTGGTGTGGGAAGCCGACCACGGTCCTCAAGATTTTATTTGTAGTGTTCATGGAAGAATGTAAATGTTGCAGTACTACAAGCACCTAGTGACATCATATTCAATCAGTAACTGCTATGATGGTTGTGCCCCCATGCTTCTTACCCATGCATTTCCATGTACTTTACAAATAACGTGTTATTTCTACTTTATAGATGAAGGAACTGAAAGGTAGAGAGGTTAAGGGTCTCTCTCAGAGTGAGTCAGAGGCAGAGACTGAGAGTCTAGGTTTGAATATTTCTTATTTATCCTTTTATTCACTGGACCCTAATCTTGCTCTCAGATTCCTGATCCCATTGTAACTGATGAGGTGGTGGTATTGCTGGTTTGGATAGCCGGCTGGCATGTGTTATTTGAGTGAAACAGCATTTTCCATCCTTAGGTGGTTAATAATGTAACAAGGTTTACTGGGTGGGTGTTTAATATATCTATAACCAACAAGATTGAGAAGATAGCCAAGGAAACAACTAAATCCTTACACTGAGACAAAGAAAATTCCAGTTCTTAATAGCTCTCTTTCAAATCCTTTTTTAATTTAACTTTCATTAAAATATTTCAGTAGGAGAGATTAAAAACTCACAGAGGAAATAATTAATGGAAACAAACCAGTACACATTCCCACAAAAAGGAATAGCATTACAAGAATCTTATACTTAGCTCCTGTGTTCAGTCCCTCTCTTGTGGAAGTGCATCCTATATATGTTATTTATTCTGTTGAAAACTGCAGTTGTTAACATGTTTCAGCATCATTCTCTAGACAGCCCATGGTTTACGAATCTTTAAAACAAGATCATCCAAAATGTTTGGCTAAGATATGAATGGTAAATCTCTGTTCAGACATGCTAAAATTATTTTGATTTATTGGCAATGTCCCTGCTCATAAATTGAAAAGGGTACAGATACGGGCATGAGACTTGCCTGTAAAACTGATGGATGGTTCCTCACAGCTTTTGGCTCTGGCTGAGCATCACTGGTCAGATCAGTTCTGAGGCAGAGTTCTCACTCAGCACTTTCAACAAGGCTACAGGAAACTTCAAGTTTAATAGTATTGACGTTGTCAGTGTGGGCTTTTGGTCCTCTGGTTCTTTGGCATTGGGCCCTGGCACTGCTTAATTTGCTAGTATTGATGTAGCCATGTATTGCACTACCTTCAGGACAACCAAAGCTCAACAATGGAGCTAGCCTGGAAAGTGCCTGTGGGAAATCATATAGAAAGCCACCAGCTCTGAGGAATTTAAATTTTGGTTACTTAATGAATTATTGATAATGTCTAAACAAACAAAAATCAGCAAGTTTTGAACACTAAACTCTCAGTAGGAAGCACTGATTGCTCTAAAGATAGTCAGTTGATTAACCAAAGATCGAAAGAAGTAAGACCAAACCTCATTACCAAGGAGAAGTTTATGTGATAACTCACAACACTTCATGAGAAATATATTATCAGTGTAATCTATTTCTGTATTGTCTTTCACAAGAAGGGCAGTAGGCCAAACACCTGGGGCTGATTTCATTGATAGTACAATGTGGTGACATCAGTAGAAGGTTCAGAAAAGTAGTGCATTCAGGCTCTGCATCAGAAAATATTATAAAACTGCTATCTTTGCAGTGTTCACATTAAAACAGGAAATAAATGAATCTAAAGTTACACAAGAAGCCAAAAATAACTTTGAAAGTATGTATGATGCAGAAAGATATATGATGCTGCTTTAGAGGCAGGAGCTGGAGGGGACCAGCTTTTCAGTGTAGTTGAGAGATGATTTACAGACTGGAGAATGATCTGAGGGTGTGGTCTCTAAAGCAGCTGGTTAGATAATAATGACATTTCATGGATATTTTTGAAAATCAGGCTTATTTTAAATTTGTGTTCAGAATTTATCAATAACAAACACAAGTGTACTTACATAAATTATACTAAAACTATGTGGCATGCAGTTAGGTACCAGACGTTGTATATCGTCATTCTTAGAGTATGAAGACTTGGGACATTTCCTTTTTTATAGTCTTTTTTTCTTAATTTCCTTCAAGCCTGGAATAGTCAGTAACCCTGGAATATACACTTAAAACCTCTCCAAATGGCATAATTACTAAAAAAGTCTTTCTCCTATTTTGGGCCAAATGGTGTTAATCAACAGAACACCACGGAAGTCGGCTTTCTGTACAAGCTGCTGATAATAAAGAAGTGGTTAACAAGGAACAGAGATTTTGTAAGAGACTTGTAGGGACACTAAACCCTAGTCCCCTCAATTACAGGCACTTTCACAGTATAAATCTGGTCCAAAGATCTTCCCAGAATGTTTGGGGTGCACATCTCACTCCACTGAATGACTCTCTTTTCTCAAACTGGAAACTAGGCATTGATAGAAAAATGCTCAGTGTATCAGAGAGATGTCAAAGGAGAAATCAGGGCCATACTCAGCATTGTAGGATCCTTTGCTGTGAAGAGATTTGGAAGGTGAAATTTCCAGATGTTCGCAGAGAGTGAGTCATAGACTTCGATGATAAGCTGGCTCTCCGTTTTACCAGAAGGGAAGTCTTTTACTCCCCTTTCCAAATAAAGGTTAAATGTGTAGGCCACTGGGTTCTGGACCTTTCTAACTCCTGTTCTTCCCCCTTACCCTCTAAAGACCCCCCCCTCCCTTAAAAGAGAAAATGTATCAGTCCTTAAAAGTTAGTAATGAGATCTGAACTTTTTTGCAGAAGTAGCAGCCACTGTTATTCCTGTTACATCAATGTCCATCTTGCTGCATCACTGTAATATTGTTTCCACTATTTCCGCTTACCCTTTTTAAATCAAGGTAAAACTACAGAACTGATAGCTGAGCTTCTTCAAAAGCAAAACAAATGTCCAAAGTAAGCCAGTGAAATGCTTCAAACACTGCTGCTGAGGCCTCTAAAGGAAAATTTTCTCCATGCTTTTGAATAAACATGCCTGTGCTCTAATCCTGACAGATAATTTTGTAATTTCCCCCCCCATCTCTGTGTATGTGCAACATCAGTAGCTCTTGTTTTTCTTTCCCGAATGGTGATAGAAGAAATCTAAAAGCTACACTTTTCAGAGTAGGCTCACAACTCTATGTCCTTCAGAAAGGGTATAGTGTATTTTCTTACTTTTTACTCATTTCCAAACTGAAGTTAAGTATATACCTTTCCCACTCAGTACTTGTTATCTCCAGTGGTCTTATTTAAATGTGGCTTTCTAATTGGTTATATAAATGGCCCCTGGTTACCTAAGGATTAACAGTGATTTATGATGTTGGAATATGTTTTAATCAACCTCAGCAGTGCAACATTTAAAAATAATACATGAAATAAAATGAAAGAATGGGTTATTAACCAGCTACACATTCAACCTGCAAGGCTGAATCAAATAGGAATCATTTATCACTTCAGTTTGAAGAGTTTACCCATGTCTTTAAATGATAGCAAAAAAAAACCCTCCAAAAAAATCCCCCACTACAGTCAGAAATCCCACCCATTGCATTAATCTGGGGCTTAATCTGGGAATACTTGAATAATAGTAATTGTCTAGATTTTGTAGTTTGCATCATGACTTCTTTTGAAGGCAATGTGAATTGCTACTCTCATAGGAGTGGAAAAGAGTTCTACACATTAGAGGTTTACCTTAATTCTTGTATACCTTGTGTGAAAATGTCTGTAAATATTCTTATCTTCTATCCTGAAAATAGCGGTTGTAGAACAGAAGGAACCATGTCATTTAATCTAATTTATTGGTATTACTAGACAAATCTACTGAGCTCAATCTTATGCTTAATTAAGGTGTTTTCCCTTTCTGCTCTCACTGAAAGAGTCTTCAAAAGTTCTGCTCCTTTGATGTTGAGAAACCTTCTTGTCACCTCTATTTGAAATTCAGTCATGGCCACTACATTATTGCTGCATTATCTATCTCTGTCTAGTTAATGTTGTCTTTTAAAATATATATGTGTTGGCTGATACTGCTTTTCAAAACTGTGAGCCCAAATACAATATATGCATGCTCAAAGCAGTTATAGGGGCAGGAGGGGTTTAAATAATCTTTTATTAAAAACTGCAGTGTGGTCCTCTTTGGTAACTTGCTTTCACAGTGCAAAAATATATTTAATAAAAGGAATTTATTCTGAATACATGAAAAATTCTGTAAGTGAAATTCAGATTCTGGCTTTTTGTCACTACAGGGCCTGCTGTAATAAGAGCAGCATCCACAACCCAGGCTGCTGTGTTCTGGACTATCAGTCTTAGTGTAATATATGGCAGGAAAAGAAAGCAACCAAAAACTCCTGAGTTCTCCAAATTGCAGTGGCATCTCTGTCAGTACAAGGAAGAAGTAATGCATAAATAAATGAATACTATCAGCATATGGTGACAGCTCCTAGATCTGTTTTGGCATGGGATTTAAAGTAAAGGAGGCTGAAGAAATGTTCAAGATAATGGATAATTCTGGCTCAAGCAGGCTCAGCAGGTTTTTCTGGGTTTGTTTCCTGACTTTCTGAGGTTTGTGGAAGCCATTTTCCTTGTATTTAGAATGAGGACCATCAGGTGAGTTATTATTATCATGCTATTTCTTTTTTAATTTTATGAAAGATGTTTTCTCTGTATAGGAGAGAGTGGCCTGTGACCTACCTCTCCGGCAGGTTACTCCACCTGCTGACATGTAAGAGGCAGTTAAAATATATGTTGGAAGGGTTTAATTCATCTGCCCCTGAATCCAAGCACTCCTTGGTTAGAGCTAAGGCTTTCTCTGCAAAGAGGATTTCCTAGGCAGTTCAACAGAACCCGATTCCAGCAACCAGGACATGGAAGTAAAAATTTAAAACCAGCTTTTTCCAGCTGAATAAAACCCCTGCAAATCTCTGGGTCAGGAGTGTATGCATAAGTAGCCCATCTTTTATAACAGGGTCATTACCTATATGCTAGATACTGTCTTTCTATTGGAGATCTCCTGGTTCTGTGTTGATAGCATCCCTTTGAGACATATTTTTAGCTGGTAGCCTGCCTATCACTGATTTATAGTCTGATGATGGAAGAAGTTCTGGCACCATTGCTGATGCTGCCTTGCTGAACCTCATTGAAACAAATGTCTTGGTCCCTTCTTATGTTCCATCTCTTCAGACTTCCTCTTGGGTCTCTCCAGAGCAGGCCCTCCTTCCTCTGGGCAGCATAAGCAGTCAGCAGTCCTTGTCTGTGGCTGTCTTTTCTGTTGTCACCCCATTATGTGCTCTCTTCTACCACCAGGCAGAAACACAGGCACAGCTGACCTTCTGCTTACCTCTTACCTCACCAACCTCTTGGCCCCAAAGTGGAATTGCTACTTTGTCAGTGATTAACTCACTTAGCTGGATTTTGTTTTCATGGTAGATCTAGTGAATGCTGAACAGAAGCCAAAATTTTATTAGCTTTCTTTCCTTTCTACCCTCAAAATGACTGGGCTGAAATCTATAAAGACCCTGTAATTGGATAAGTGTCAAAGGTCCACTCTGAATTATTTTTGAGGTTCCAAAGGCAATTCTGAGAATAAGCAAAAGTTAACCAGCTCTTATGGCAGTTCACGTTTGAACAATTGCTGCGTACATTCCTTTTAGTAATTCACCATTTTAAACGAGAGTTGGGGTATTTTAGGCTCACACTGCCTCAGGGTAAGAGCTTGTCTGGTGGGAGATTTATCAAGATGGTCAGGAACTGATAATTTTTATATGAAACTCTAGGTCTTAGGCTGGCCCAGCTGCCTTGCAGTGCTTTTTTGCTGAGGTGTTTTACTCTTTCTGATATAGGAATGTATTTCTGAGAAATGAAAAACCAAACAAAAACCAAACGGTGTCCTGAAATAACATGATGGGAGGAGAAAGATGTTAATGGTAATTCATGCTGCCAGACTTTAGAAATTGAAATGAGGTGCTGGAGTTAGGTTCATCACACCAGGCTTCCTGTACAGTTCACGCAGATTAGAGGTGCTAGCCCACCTCCTCTGAATGTAGTGGCACTGAAGATTAAACTCTGCTGTTCAACACCTAAAATTAAGATGGCCCTTTTGCACCTCTGTCCTTGCCAGGCAGACATGTTTTCCAGAGGCAGGGAGTCTGCCTTTGATGCAAATCTGTGTTAGCTTCACCTAAGAGAGTGTGACCACAAAGGAAGCAAGGTTTAAGCTGTAGATGGATCACAGTAGGAACAGAGGTGTTCTTTTACTGAAAACTACTGTACACGTTTTTTAGTAGGCCATCCAACTTCTGGGTAAAGATTAAAGGTGTCACCATAGGTAGGAGATATCTGTTTATATATGGACAAAAATACATTACTAAGAAGATATACAACGGTAAACTGTGTACACATTACATGAGCAGAACTTACATAGTCTTTCTTGTTCTATTAATTTTCAACTTAGGTTATGCATTCATTTGTAGGCACACAAGATACGCTCTCTTAGAGGTTTCTCTGGGTCACTCATGATTCTTAGGTGTTGAATCATACTTGTGTTTCAAAAATGGACCATAGAATTAGGTGCTCAGATCCCTCTGACTGCTAGAGGTGTCTGTAGTGCATCCTTTTCCAAGGCTTCAATGCTTTGTATAGCTACTTAATCTTGTACAATATAGTTGTAGCAGATCAGACTGTAATGATTGTTTGCACTCATTTTACTCTGATGCAGGTGGCCAATGTGAGGTGTGTGGCAGCAGGGAAAAATCAAAGCAGCACCATGCTAACAGTAGGGTCAGAGGTTTGTTATATGGGTGGTGAGGCATGAGCATCCTGACAGTCTTCTATAAATGGATTTCTAGCTTCTGAAAGGCTTTCAAGGTTTACTCTTCCCTTGTGCACTGACTGACAGTTCGCATCTCAGGTGAGAAAGTAGTCATGCAATTCAGAAACCCTTCTGAAATATTTACCTTGCTGTTTTTAAGATTGCTGTAACTGCTAATAGTTTGCAATATGGTTTGAAATTTATTGCTGAGCTGGAAGTAGCTAGATGCATTTCTTTCTTAAAGGACAGTAGAATTTAAGGTCATATTAATAAAGCTGAGTCAATATCACAGAGCTGTACCATAGATTGAAACAAATGATTTACCCTAAAATTCTAGTGAGACTTGTGTACTGCCATTGTCATCCACAAAATATGCATTTTTCATTACATATGAATGTGATAAAGATGCCACGGATTGCCACCTAAAAACAAGAAAACTAAGAAAAAATGTGCAGTATTTTGCAATTCAGCAGTTACAGAGCCTACCATCTGACGTGT
>JAVSBS010026192.1:0-25615 GCA_033124195.1 Coracias cyanogaster | reverse complement strand
TGTTTTCCATCTTATTTTCCTCCCCTTTCTTTTTGCTCTGCTGAGGAGGGAGAGGGGAAGAAAAGGGGGGGTGATAGGGTGGCTTGGTGGGCACCTGGATCTCAGCCAAGGTTAACCCACCACACCCTCGAACACCTCTTCCAGGAGCTGGCATACCTGGCAACATGCAAGGACTTGTTGGGACCTGGAGCAAAGCAGAGGCTGCCACATGGACTCTTCAAGAGAGGCTAGCATTTGGAAACAGCAGAAAGGGAGTACGGCCCCACTGGCTGAATCTCATGCCTAAGGCATCAAACTTGTTTATCTGAGACTAATAAGATTTCATCTTTGTGTGATTAAACTTGTGGTCTGTCTCTGGGTGAAGGTGTAGGGGAAAATTGTAGTGAAATTACTTTGAAAATGGACATAACAGATTTTGGAAACTCCCTAGTCTTCTTTCTCAGAGTGCTTGAGACCAGGCAGCTGAAAAATGAGGAGTGTTGGGAACTGCAGAATGGAAGATTTTGTGATCCTGCTCCTAAGAAGTGTGTGAAGACAAGCTTGCCTAAACTAAAAAGCAATAAAGATGGACAAGGGAGCTGGCCAAAACCAGGAAACTGAGCTTCAAAACTGACCTGTTTTGTTAGATCTGCTGAAGTAATCGTATTTCTCTAAACATGTTTGATCTCAACAAATTCTGTCAGAATAAGGTTGCAATAAAAGATGCCTGGTGGTTTTTCTGATAAACAGGGTAAAGAATTAAAGAAAGGAATAGAAAAGTTTTGTGTGTTAAGGTAGTTGAACAATGACCTAGTGAACTGTATTCTGTTAACTTGCTATGCCATGAAACTCTGTGGATGTTAGGGAAAACAGTTAACTGAATTTTTCTGGGTCTCTACAGTTGATATGCTGCTTATGACTGTCTTAAGAACTTGGATATTTTCTGGCAGAAATTCTGACAAAAGCATGGTGTTACATAAATTAGTCAGGCGTGTGCTTTTAACTTACATACTACATTTAAAGAATTGTGCAAAAAATCATGCATAAATTGTTTAAATAGGGACAGAACCTTACTGTGTTCATTCTAGCATCTAGCTCAGTTTACCTAATGCAGGGATAATGGAAAGTGATGTTATGAAAACTGATGTATTGACATCTTTAAAAACTTCAGCATCCTAAAAAGTTATAAATGTCATAAAAAGTACGTAAGGAAATTAGTATTTCTTTCTTCAAAGCAGGTTTGGATAGTGGGCAACAAAAAAGCTAGACTTAAAACTGATTATTAATAAAATGTAATTAAATATTAATTAATGGTATATGTATCAAGAGCTTTCTATCATGTTAACTGAATGAGAGATAGGCTATGTGGGGAAAAAAAACAACAGGAAAAAATGTGACTGTGTAAGAGAAGAGTGTATAAAAGTGTAAACACACAAGAATAAAGGTGTTTTGACTGCCCTGTATATGACATTTCATAACTTTGGAAAACATTTGAAGGTTGGACTAGACCTTTAAAGGTCTTTTACAACACAAACTAGTCTGTGATTCTATAATGCCATGATATCATTGCAATTTGATTATGTTTTTTCAATATAGGGCTTTCATGTCTATGACAGACATTTGTATTTTTGTGAGAATCTGGTAAATACTCTTCAAAAATGAGGGTTTAGCTGCTGGTAATACCCCTCCATACAATTCACAGTTCCCCTCTAATTATTTCTCATTTAGTATTTTCAGTATTGTTTGCATCTTCACAGATTCATACTAGCTGTTCTGTGCATGAAGTAGATCAATGCACTTTGAAAATGTCTGGTTTGGAGCTAACTTGGATGTCAGTGAAAAACAGAGATTTCACATACAGAGTTTTTCATATTGTCAAAGCTACGGAGGAGTAGAAAGTTCTTGCAAGGAAATATGGAAAGCCATCTTAGCAATAACAAATAGGGGATGCCAGGCCAGCAGTGTCTCAAATTCTACCCTCATTGAGCTTAGATTAATAACTTTCTGTCCACTCATTATGCAGAGCACTGAAATATCTTTGGAGATTAAGTGCCTTTTTGAACAAAACATGATAATCATAATACCCACTTCTTACCTAACAGTCATCCACCCACCTCTCCAGCCTGTCAAGGTGCCTCTAGATGGCATCCCTTCACTCCAGTCAACTGCACCACACAGCTTGGTGTTGTCAATTCAAGAGTGCGCTCAATTCCACTGTCCATATAACCGACAAAGATGTTAAATCACATTGGTCCCAGTACTGATGCCTGCAGAACACTATTCATCCCTGGTCTTCACTTGGACATCAAGCCAATCACCGCAATTCTTTGAGTGTGACCATCCAGTCTTTTCTCCATCCACTGAGTGGTCCATCAATCAAATCAATTTCTTTCCATTTATTTCCAATTTAAAGACCAGGATACTATGTGAGACAGTGTTGAACGCTTTGCACAAGTCCAGGTAGATGATGTCAGTTACTCTTCCCTTATCTACCATATATCCACTGTATGTACAAAAGATAAAAGGAAAATAAGAGGTTATGTTTACCAGTCCTGTAGATGACACTGTATATAAAGGACTACAAGGGGGAAAACAGGGAAACAAGAGCTTGATTCTAGGAATTAGCTATTCAGGTAACAGCTGGCAACTAGATTTAATCCCAGGTCTCACAATATTTAATATCTTTAATATTATATGAAAATAGTTATATTTAAGTTATCAAGGACTCACAGGTTAATTTCTCCATCCCAAAGCTATAGCCTTATGACAAAGGGATCAGCCTACCTTGGTTAACTTGTTGGAGGAGATCATTATCTTAGGAAATGTAGTTTTGAACCGTTTCTGTTCCTTAGAATTTTTTATCACTTGCTTCCCAGGAGATAGCACCGACCCTGAGACTCTTGTCCAACACATCCAGATGTTTCATCCTCTTTAATGAATTCAGCCACATCCCTTGCGCTTTGTGCTGAACTTATCGCTGTTGCTTTGTGGTAAGAAGTAACAGAACAAGACTAATAAATTGTCCATCACATGGAATTATTATGTGTTTGGATTAGTCAAGGCTTTGGCAAGGGGTGGAGGTGTTGCTGTTTAGACCAGGATTTTCAGAAGTCACAAGCAGTTAAGGTCGGAGTAGCTCTCAGGTTGAAAAGGTAACATCCTAGCCAGTTTTAAGTGCCTCCAGAATTAGGCAGCATTGTAAATGTGTAAATAAGGATGACATTTTATCTAAATATTATTAACGTTGTAACCAAAGCAATTGCTACCCTCAGTTTCTGTACCAAAATAGATTACAATGGTTTAGTGATTGTGCTGCCTCTTTAAAATATCTATTTCTTCTCTCTCTTTTTTTTCCCTCTCTGGGGATTTCATTAATTGATAGTGGTTTTGGATATTTTCCCAAATGTATGAACCTTCAACTGCTGATAATGGTCTAGAATAAAACACACATGGAGCCTGTTCCACTGGCTTTCTTTCCTGGCTTTCTACTTTACTATTGCAATTCTAAGACGATTTAATTTTTTGCTTCATTTTTCTATTTATGCTTGAATTGAAGCTTATTCTACTTAAAATAATTAATCATTGTCTGCATTATTTTGGGAGATATTTATCTGCGTTCACATAATAATCTCATAAGTAAATGTTCAAGGATAAATAAGTCATCCTACAAGCCCTTTACACTTAAGAGAGAGAAAAAGATGCCTCCAGAGGCATTCACCTGAATGTAAAAGAAGCAAGATGATGGAACCGCTCGTTCTGGAAGGTCATCTTTGAGCATGTTTGTGAAAAGAAGGTTATCAGGAGTAGTCAGCATGGATTCACCAGGGGGAAATCATGCTTCTGTAGTCTGATAACTTTCTGTGATGGTGTGACGAGCTGGGTAGATAAGGGGATAGCAGTGGATGTTTTCTGCCTTGACTTCAGCGAGGCTTTTGACACTGTCTCCCATAACATCCTCATAGGTAAGCTCAGGAAATGTGGGTTAAATGAGTGGACAAAGTGGATGGAGAAGCAGCTGAACAATAGAGCTCAGAGTGTTGTGATCAGTGGTGTAGAGTCTAGTTGGAAGCCTGTAGCTAGTGGTGTTCCCCAAGAATCAGTACTGGGTCTGGTATTGTTCAGCATATTCACCAATGACCTGAATGAAGGGATGGAGTGTACTCTCAGCAACTTTGCTGGTGGTACAAAACTGGGATGAGTGGCTGACACACCAGAAGGTTTTGCTGCCATTCAGCAAGACCTAAACAGACTGGAGAGTTAGGCAGAGGGCAACCTATGAAGTTCAGCAAGGGCAAATATAGAGCCCTGCACCTGGGGGGGATAACCCCATGCACCAGTATAGGTTAGGACAGGGGTCCTCAAACTTTTTAAACAGGGGGCCGGTTCACTGTCCCTCAGACACTGTCGGGGCCGGACTATAGTTTGGGAAAAAACCGCTGCCGCCCCCCTCCTGAGCCCGGCCGCACAGTCCGGAAAGTGTGGCCAGAAGGGACTGAAGGAACTTTGCCACACCCGGGCTCTGGCTGGGGTGCAGATTAAGTGGCAGGAAGTCATCTGCAGCTGCTTGGCTTCCCCCCGGCGGGAGGGGGGAGCAGGGAGTTCTGTAAATACCCGTGGGCCACTTTGAGGACCCTGATGGGCCGTATCCGGCCCGCGGGCTGTAGTTTGAGGACCCCTGGGTTAGGAGTTAACCTGCTAGAAGCAGCTTTGTGGAGAAGGGCCTGGGCATCCTGGTAGACAACAGGTTAACCGTGATCTGGTGGTGTGTTCTTGTTGCCAAGAAGGTCAATGGTATCCTGGTGTGCATTAAGAAGAGTATAATGAAGGAACTGGATCATCTCTCTTACGAGGAAAGGCTGAGAGACCTGAGGCTATTTAGCCTGGAGAAGAGAAGGCTGCAAGGGGATCTGATTGATGTTTATAAATATCTAAAGGTAGGTGTCAAGAGGATGGGGCCATTCTCTTTTCAGTGGGGCCCAGCAACAGGACAAGGGGCAATGAACACAAATTAGAACACAGGAAGTTTCACCTAAACATAAGGAGAAGTTTCTTTACTGTGGGAGTGACTGAGCACTGGAACAGTCTTCCCAGAGATGTTGTAGAGTCTTTTTCTCTGGAGACTCAAAACTCACCTGGACATGAGTATTGCAATATGCTCTAGGTGAACCTGCTTTGACAGGGGGGTTGGACTAGATGATCTCTAACCCTACCATTCTGTGAGACCTTTAAAAGGCAAAACAATGTTGATTTTCTGAAGAACTGAGCAAGATAAAGAAAAGCAAAGAGAAAGTTCTAAAGGCAAATTACATACACATGGATACATATGTATATACTAGTATACAGATATACTAGAATATGGGCTGAGAATTTTTTCTCTTAGGGAAAAAAACACTAGTATATTTGTGTAAATAACAATATACAGTCATATATATATACTGACATAAAGCCATATATATTTATATGTATATAACTCTACTAGTTTGGGGGTTTTTTTGGTTTGTTTTAGTGTCTATATATATGCACACAATATAAATTATTTGCCAAATAATACAGTCTGAGGTACCTCAGCAATAACTAATTCCAAATGTGCATTTGAGTGTAAAGAACTTAGTAACCACTTATGTGGTCTACAGACTGCCAAAATCTCACAGCTACTCTATTTCTTCAAACAATAGCATGCTGTGCTCATTATGTGTTGGAAAGCATATCAAGTGGGTTCCTATAGTTATATACATATTGCCTTTCCTGAGATTCATGCTGTGTAACATCAGTGACTTTGGCTTATTTTAACTCATATAAATGAGATTAGAATCTGGCCAGTGGTTGAAATGCAGTTTAGATGAAGTGTATTGTACCTTTCTTAGGTAAGTAAATATCTGCTTGTTTCTAAAAATCTATTTGTTTGTAACGAAAGAAGCAGTTCTACTCTCAACTACAGGATAAAATGATTTTTAAATTCTTAATATGAGAAGGGCTGGTGATCACAGATTCCTCGAAGTAGGCTACAAAAATGGTTATATTTGCTTATTCTTAGCTCTGTATAGTGTGTGTCAGGGTCACAAAGTTCTACATAACTTTGAAAGTACCTTGTCCTAAAAAAAATAACAAAGTTTGGTTTCTATTTCTTCTATTTAATTTCTGAGCTCCCCATCCAAAAAGCTAGTCAAATAGACTCTGCTGCATGAGAAAAAGATGACAAGGGAACACATCACACTCAATGTCCTTGGGCATATTTTGTTTACTTTAAATAGTATCTGGCACTTCATGACAGAAAATCATTTATATTTCAGAACTTTAAAAGCTGAAATAACACAAGGATAGGTAGCCCCATAGTAGTTCACCAAATACAGAGTTAGAAACACATCAAAATATGTCCTTCACCAAAGTCTTGCCTTTTAATAAGAATGGAGATTGACCAAACTACAGTTAATAGTAAAATATAACTTTTTTACTTTTAATATAAAAAAAATCTTCTGTTCCCTCTCTCATTGAGCTATACAATACTGTGCTAACTAGGACTGTTCATATTTCTTTGATCTGAGAGAACAAGTACAAGAGCTCGCCACAGCCTATTGCTCTAAATCTAACTGTAATTCGGTCAGTACTCAAATTATGTTAACGAGATATATATACATATTTATGTGCCTATTGGGGTAAAAGAAGGATGGAACGATTAATCCTTTTTTTTTTTTTTTTCAGCAAAGTTCTTACAATGTGACATATTTGATCTGATCAGAGGTAAGAAGTATAGCCTTTCCTATGTGACCTTTGAAATACGCTGTACGTTGTTACAAAATGCTATACTTGCAGTAGTTTTATTACAATTATACAATTTTCAGCCATTATGGATATTTTTTTTGCTCCCCATGTTGTCCATCTTTAAATACAGTCCTTATCTTATCTAAATTTAGATTATTTCTACATCCAAGAAAGTATTTTCTGGTGCCTTTTAAAGTTATGGAGCTTCACACTTTTAAGGTGTGAATCATCTGATAGATGAGTACATTCAGAAGATATTGCATTAATTTCCTCCTAAAGTGCCTTCTTATTCCCGTTGGCTATAAAGGAAGTATAAATGACTAGTTCAGATCCAGCAGCCTGTATTTTAGGCTCTACATTTGGTCAGATTAATTCTATTGAAAATGTCCCTTTTTTTCACCTACAGAGTCAGTTACAAATACCCAGTCCTGGAAGAGGGAAACATTTGCTGAGACTGGAGCTTGTGGTACCCAGCTGGCATTCTCTGCCCTGCCTGTCAATTGAAACAGTTTAAACAGCGTTATGGTGTCTGTTCTATCATCAGCCAAGATATTTGCAAATATTTGTGTGACTAGATTTTAACTTTTTGAATTCTCACAGACAGAACAGTTTAAAGCTTCACCTTTTATGACTAACAAGTAGTGAATTCTCAATGTGCTTTTCCTAGATAATGCTAATCTTATAATAGTTTATAAACTAAAGTCACATGTGATGGCATGAATGGAAAATCAAATAACAGTGAAAAGTCATTAATTCTGTAAGATGACCTTTCACAAGAAATGTGAAGAAATATCAATCTGTTGGAAAACGATCAATAAATGTAGAGAAAAATAGGAGAAAATAATAAAATAAACAATGAAGTATTTCTGAGTGGCAGAATACATTTAAAGTTTTCCAGACACTTGAGCATTTAAATTAAGTATTCTTATGAAGTAAACCAGTAAATTCTACATAATTTTCAACTTAATGCTGCACAATCTAAATACAAAATTAAGCGTATGCTAGCATGTTCTTTTGAATGGGAAAGATTTATCCATTTGATGTGTGAGTAGACTGGAAAAAATACACGGGAGAACCTACATTATAAAATATCAGATCTTTAATAACCTATACATTAAGAAATACTTGGGTAATTATAGGTGACCATTGCAGAGCTGTTTAAGAAGTTATTTCTCAGTGGAAATACCATTGCTCTGACAAGCATACCTAATCTATTGCAGTGTAAAGTAAAATCATAGAATCATTCAGGTTGGAAAAGACCTCGAGGATCATCTAGTCCAACCTTCTTCGAACATCTTCCTAACCCCTAGACCATGTCTCGAAGCACCACATCCACCCGTTTTTTTAACACCTACAGGAAAATAGATACAATATACATTATTCTGAGTTAAATATAAACCAATTTTGGTTTTGAATATACTAAGAATGTTAACATATTCTGTAACTTTTGATGGAATGAATACAGATTTTAAAAAGGGTTCTGTGAAAGTTAGGTGTAAATCAGGTTGATTTTTAATACTTGGATGATGTCAGATCATTTTCAATGTATCAGAAACTGTAAAGAAACCAATGCTACCTCAATGAAACCACTTCTTCAGTTGAGAATAGCAAACAGGGAAGCATTTAGCCTACTGTGCATAATATATAATACACAATAAAAAATTATCTCAATAGACTGGACAGTTTCTCCAAACAGAGCACGTCATTACTGTTGCTGTGTTTGCAGCCTTCTGTGGAATAATCTGCACTTAGTAACAGTGGTGGAACACTTCAGCTTTGACATATCAGCCTCAATCTCTCACTTGTAGATACATTTGAGTATAAAAGATAGGTGTAATTTTGTCTTTCAAGGAAATCAGCTATTTCTTTGAATGTAGTAAAAAGTGTTTGCTGAATGGCAAATGTGGAACCTTAAAGCATGTTCTTATCTCTTCAGCAATTTGAACTCATTACTTTCTTCAAATACCTGCCTGGAAAAAATATCAGAAAAAGAGGTCCACGCTGATGTGTCTTGTGATGATATCACAGTGACTGCTTAAATATTTCATGTCTGCTTCAACAGTGAACATTGTACAGAGAAATTCATTAGTGTCAGGATGATTCTGTTGTGAACAGATCAAATATGAAATCTCACACACTAGGTATTGTGTTTCCATTACTACTAGATAAACATACAAAGTATATTTGGTTAGGTGATGAATCACCCCTATTAAATTATTGCATTTTTCTACGGAGTGTATTATTCCCAAGCAATATGACAAAAAATCCCCCCAAAAAACCACCTAATTGTTCCTCCATTTTTCAACACAGAGGATAATATAGATATTCATACACAAAGCCCATATATATGTGCCTGTATTTATATAAGGAAACTGTTTTTTGCCTAAATGTCGGAACATGCTCAAAACATGAGAGTGAACATTTTGTAACTTCATGTGTTTTAAACACAGACATAGGCTTGATTTTACTGATTTAGATCACGTCATTCCTAAACTCAAACCCTAAACCTCTCCAATATGCCTACTTAGTCCTCTCATTTCTGTACTTCTTCATATAAGTTGATATATAAGTCCACTTAACATAGTTCAAGTGATGCAAAGCTGAGGTAGGGAGGAGGGGTCATCTGCTTTCCACTGCTAACGTTTCATTCTAGCCTTAGAGAGCTTGGCCATCAAAAAAGTTTTCTCAAATGAAATAGATGTGTTCAAGTATATGAGGAGACAATTTAGTAGAAATAAAGAAACGGACAAATAGAGAGGTACTACATTGGGTTTTATATTATTTCAACCTTCAGAATTGATGTTACAACATGTGCACAGAAGCTTTGCAAAATGGCTGTTTCTGTCAGTAGTGGAACCAACATGGCTTTGGTTACTGCAGGCTTTGCTCCTTCGTACACAGATTCCATACGGATCAGCTTTTTCTGTCTTACAGAATTGCCTGTGGGCATTAGCAGATCTCAGTATTCAGTTGCCAGTTCTCACAAAACTTGCTAGAAGTTTTCTGTGACTTCTACTCCTCTGACAAAACTGGTTCAAACTGGTCAAAGTTCAAATGGATTTGGAGGGGAAGGAGAGGTGTTTTGTGGGGGTTTTGGTTTATGTTTTTTTTTGGTGAAAGACTATACCAATGGGTCGTATTATTATACAATATCTTATTTACTAAGGAAGGGGAGGACAGATGGACACTAACCCCCATAAAACAAAGGAAAAATACTATTATTACTAATATTCTAAGAGCACTACTACTTTTCTTAAAAGTCTAGTATGCTGATAGTATAAATTAAAGATGCATTTAGAGATCTCATTTCTAGAAACTGAAGAGAATTATCAGTCACTGGTAAAATATTTTGCCAATATCTTGTGGCCCATTATAATAAATATAATTTATTACTGGATGACCCTCCACCAAAGGTCCAATAAAGATACTCAGAGTGTTGCAGACCTTGAGATCCTGCCTCTTTGACTTATTCTTATCTTAAGATCATTTTCTATGCAATCCTCAATTAATTTTTATTTTATTTTACAGACAACACTACAGTTTGAAATTTGTAATAAGATTTCTTTAGAAAATCATTCAGAGCTGAACTCTCACAAGATATGACCTATATCTAGGTCATAACATATGGTAAAATGGGATTAGTTGCTAAATCTGTGTCTATTGAAGCTGAAAAAATAGGTAAAGAAGTACTTTCTTTCTGTCTATGTCTACTCTTCCCTTCCAAAATAACCATGAAAGAGACTGGGGAATATTTGTATCACAAATGGGATGTTGTATAATCATCTTCCACCTGGATCCCTAACATTGGGGACATTCTCGAATCAGGAGGCAGCAGAGTCCCATAAGATTAATATAGCATGCATCAGTTGTCAGATTCTTTGATGCTGTACAGCTGTTCTGCATCATATCTCCAGAATAAGATGAAATCACTTAATTAATGATTTAAGGCCCTGTGTTAATGTAAACATGCAGTGATGAGATAGAGAAAAGGATACAGAGAAGTGGTTAGAATCATCTGTGTACTGCATGTAGACCCCAGAAGAGGGAACACACCAACTGTGTTCCCACACTTAGGCTTGGATATTGAGCATCTTCACTAGCAGTCCTTAGAGTAATCTCTATGAATCTCTGGCCCAATTAATTATTTAAACAAATTGTAATACATCTAAGGGAGTGGAATACACACACTCGTTCTGTAAATTTGCAACTGACTCAGAGCAGGAACCTAAATCTATGTCCCAATTTTGATATCCCATAACATAGTGGGGTTTTCGGATTTTGGCTTTTTTTTTTTTTAATTTCATTTTTTGTTGTTGTTGTTATTTGGATTTTGGTTTGGGTTTGTTTTTTTTTTTAGGAATAAAGTGGATATGAAAACAGAACATTTCAGGAGACATTTGGCTTTGACAAAATAAAGACATTTCAAAGGGAGAGAATTTTCTACCCTCTCCAGACCAATGCATTCCTGAAGTTCTGCAGACCAATGCAGGCATTAAATACAGGATTACCATAAGGAACATTGAATTTTTTTGGGCTACCTATAAACTGAAATATGTGCAGTCTCTAATCTTTTATAAAAGGCTTTGCACAATCTTGCATACTCTGTTCTTTAAAGCTATAGTTTCCAAGTTACTGATATGGTAGCTGCTCACTGAACCTAAGACTGAATAAAAAAAAGATCAAGAAAGCCTATCATCCTTAACTTGGATCTTAACCAAACTGTAAAACTGTACTTATTTGATTTGGTCATACACTTTTTTTATTTTTTACTTTACCACATGAATTGTAAATTAAAGAAAGCTTAACTCTTTTTAGGAAAACAAAAAACAAAAACAACACCATAAAATAAACCAAAACAAAACTAGAAAAAACCTTCAGGGCATGCCTAACAAAAAATATAAAAGTATGGCAACAGGTTCATATTGACCAGTGAAATTTTTGGTGCTGCTAAATTTTACCCATATTTAGTTACTGAGACTTCCGAGCATCAGAATCCCTTTCTGACTCTTGTGGCAAGGCCAAGACCAACAGGAACAAAATTAATTCCATTCCAAACCAAAGACTTTTCTAGACTTAAACTAAAACACCAGCAAAATAGAAAAAGTATTTTTGAGATACACACACAGATTATGTAACTGAACTGAGTAAGACAAATGATAAATGAAATATTCCCAGTTCTTGCGTCCTAGGAAAGTAATTCTCGTCTGAGCAGTTGTAATTGCCTTAAATATGAGCAAAACATTTTAAAAGTAATTTTGTGGTATGTTAGTCTGGATTTGCAAGCTCTCATAACTCACAAAAAAATACATTGGTAGAAAAGCTTGATAAACAAGAACCAGGTGTGTTTTTCTAGAGGAATATTCCTGTAAGACTATCCAGCATTTAAGGACACTAGAAGTAATTAATCTAAAAATATTTCTTAATTTTAAAGTGAACCCAGATCATCTTGAAATGAGAGTATGGAAATTTAGGGAATAGAGCTGATAGGTAGGTGCTTAATTCTGTACATCGTTCACAGTCATAATTTCATTTAAATTCCTAGGGTTATAAGAAACTTCTTATAGGCATCTCAAACTACAGGTATAAAATTACGTAACTAGATAACCAAAAAGGTGTTTGACTTAAAATAAGCCATGTTATATCACAACTTCTTCAAATAAAAGCAAAGGCAAGGTCACAGACAATGTAGCCTTCATAATACAAATTGTGACACAATTGATCAACACAGCAATGCCTAGCAGCCTAGGAGGTTTCTCACATAAAACTAAACAGCAGAACCTGTCACACAGAGATACATATGAATGACTGTATGATGGTATTTCAGAAGCAAATACTGTTGAAAATGTATTGCCATTCAGGATATGTGGTTACTTCTGTAATAAACTCCAGTTAATTTTGAAATAGAATTTGATATTCCAGGAAGTCCCAAAGAGTTCTGAATCCCTGAGACATAAAAAGCAGAAAGAATGGAAATAGAAGGCAGTAGAACTAGAATAAACAAGAATGAAGAACAATTTAATTGTGCCTTATCTGTACATATAACATCAAAACTTGAATATTAACTTTGGGTTATACTGAACAAATGTCTTCTTGATGGTGTTACTCGATGTGAGTTAGAACACTTTTATCTATACAATCCTTCAGAAAATATCAGAATATCAGAATTAACCATTTTTCATGGATATTTGAATTTGTTTTGATTTACTTTATGCTTTGTAAACCATTTTTTCATAAGTATGCTGGCTATAGGGCATGCTGTCAGACCATCTAGTCCCAATTAACAGAGAACACAGATCATTAAATTTCTTCCAGAATAAACCAATAGATTTCCTAATTTGAAGGAAAAAAATGTGTCCAAGGAGAATAATGGATGTATCAAATAATAATAACAACAATAATAGGATCATAGAGTGGCTTGGGCTGGAAAGGACCAACCACCTCCCACCAGACCAGGATGCTCAAAGCCCCATCCAACCTAGTCTTGAACACATCCAGTGCTAGCGCACCCACAACCTCCCTGGACAACCTGTTCCAGTGATTCACTGCCCTCATAGAGAAGAACTTCTTAATTTCTAATATACCCTTTTCTGGTCTGAAGCCATTACCCCTTGTCCTATCACTACAGGTCTTTGTGAAAGTCCCTCCCCAGCTTTCTTGCAGGCCCTCTTCAGGTACTGGAAAGCTGCTATAATGTCCCCCTGGAGCCTTCTCTTTTCCAGGCTGGCCCAGAGAATTTGTGATTAAATAAAGTTGGGAAGTGTTGTCCATAAGAAAAGAATGAATATATACAGGAAGGACTGTTCTGATAACAGGAGTTTTAAGATGTAATACAATTGATAAACACGCAGGATTGTGTGCTTCAGGACTAATAAGATAAACTTCCATGACACCAGTCTAGATGCTTATCTATAGAAAAAAAACAGATGAAAGGATTTTGATTTGTTCATTGATCAGAGAATAATTTCCACCTGCTAACTTGATGTAGCTGTGAAAAAGACAAATGAAATCTTAGTATGGCAGAACAGAGACTTCCAGCAGAGACTGGAAGAAATTGATCCCCTTCTACAATTTAGGCCATGTTAGCCTTCTCTCAGAATGCATACATGACTCTGCTCATTAAAAAAAGAACGCAGAAGGGAAGAAACAAAGGCAGGCCTAGGAGAAATGAAGCCACTACTACTTGACAGAAGACTAAAGAATGTGATGTGTTTCATTCAGCTAAGGAAGGCTAAGAAGTTAGGTGATTGCTGTCTGTTACTATCAAAGAAGTATTTTTAGGTACCTAAAGTGTCAGTGTCAGTGTCAGTGTAAGTAAGTGTAAGTGTACATGTAAGTGTAGCTAATAAGAAAAACTAAATGTAGTGGCTAGCGAAGAAATGTCATCTATTGCAGCTTATATAGGGCTGAGAAAGCTAGATAATGTGTACCTTGACAGATTAATGAAAAAGAAAACCACAAACAAACCACCCCATGCAAATCAGCTGCCCTAAACTGGACTTGGGGAAAACTATGTACTTATACCTAGTTCAAAAGACCATATTCAAACTGTGGCCAGCTCCTGACCTGGATTCCTACTAGACAGTTTTCATTCTTGCATTCTAATTACCTGGAAGGTTACTGGTTCCCATTTTTGCTTTAAGAAAAGCAAACATTAGAATTTTAAACCCCTTTTGATATTTTGAGGTACTCTTTACACAGCAAGAGTATAGGTAGTTCTGCTCCAGAGATTTAACCAATTTGTTATTTCATTGCAGTACTCAGGAAAATAGACCATGAAGCTTTGGAGAGAATCACTATGATACTGAAAATCAACAAAAAGTGTGAGTTATAGGGTTTCTCTGTAATATGAAGCATTGGTAACAACAACACAGAGTACAAGCTGATCAGCAACAGAAATCTCCAAGGAAGGACAAACAGAGAAAAAGGAATGCAAATTAAAAAAAAGTCAATGATGGAGGCATAGATCATTCAGATGTCTGTCATGGTGAGGCTGCCCATCATTGAGGTGATGCTCTCACCACTGGTATTACAGAAGACAGTGTTCCTGATTCTTTCTACTATTTGTTCTTTACAGAAGGTACATTTTCACAACAGTCTTTGTAGTTTAGTGAAACGACATTCAAGGGTAAGCCACAGTTTTAGTGTAAAATTCTAGGCATTAATCACAAAGGATTATCTGCGTATCGTGCCTCTAGGAGGTCAAATGCATATTGTAGCTTCTACAATTAGTAGAACTAAGCCTGTATTTACTTTCTGAATTCCCAGTTCTGAACACTTCTATATGTAAAATATTTGCCTCTGCTAGGCTAAGACTCTCTCCTATCTGAAAAAAAGTGTTGCAAATGTGTTGGCTTTAACACAATTTGGAAATTTCCATTGAATCAAAGAGTTACTTGATGCCAACCACAATATGTAGCATCCATTTGAAGTTTGATTAATTTTTGACATAATCAAGATGATGTGAATGAAATTACATTTGTGTGAAATTATCAGCCTTATGCCTAGGCAACCTGCTGAAAGCTTACCAAAAAATTGCTTAGATTTATACTTGTTTAGGTTTTCAAGTTTGCTGACTAGTCCACGGTTTGATAATCCTTTCTAGCTATCTTAGTTTGACTTTTTACCTTTTTTATCATTTCCCTGTGAAGTTGTTGCTGGCCTGGTAAAAAATTTGTGGGTGAATCAGACAAGGTCGCAAGTACAATTCAAGTTCATATTCATTTGTTCGGGCGTTTTTCTTGTTCATTTTCCAGAAAAAAAAAACAACAGCAAAACCAGTAAATTAGACAGCCAACTTAATTTCTCACTAAGGAGGTCAATAAACTTAAAGCTAATATTACAGATGGCTAGCAGAAAGAGAAAGCTATATGTTGTTCATGGATAAGACAAATAAAAATAATCTAGGTTGGAGTAAATGGTGATCTGACTTTTTGGTTTGCATTTTTTTCTCATTAAATTGCTTTTTTACTTTCTTATAAAATGTTTTATTTGGTCTAATTTTAAATTTGTTTTCAGTACTTTCTATATTTTCTTTTTTTTCCATGGATTTTTCCCTTCTTCTGCTTTTTTTTCTTTCTTTCCCATTCAATCCAGCTTAGAACAAATACAACAACATGTAAGACTGAAGCAAGTTCAGAATAGCTTGAAGTTGGAAATAATGGAATTCCTCTTTTGTTTATGTTCTCTGTTGTATTTATGATTAGTTATTTGAAAAGAACAATGTTTTTTTTTCCAATAGCACAACTTGCAAAAATTAAACTTTTCTCTAATCATATTTCTCACTGTGAGGGAGTGATAGTTCAAAAATCATTAAATTTGATCTGACTCCCTGCCTGTAAATAACATGAATATATTTTGATCCATTGCTCTGTCTTTATACGAAGAAAAGGAGAACTAGTTATTACATTGTAATGTTTAATAAAAGCTAAGTAAAACTATCTTCATGGATATTCAGGAATCTGTTTTGTAGCTTGATAATATTTATTTTCTCATGTCAGCATATGGTATAGATACATACAGAACTCACTTTAGAAAAATAGCCTCTATTTACCTAAATAATCTTGCCATAGTTTAAAGTATAAGATTCTTCATGAAACATGAAGTAGAATCTGTGCCTCACAATTGAATTTATCTTTCAACCAGATAAATATACAGTAGATGCAATACTTGATACAATAAAATATATTTTTCATAATTATTTGTAAAACTCGAAAGTGAATCCAAACCTGTTACATGAACGTGGGGAAAAAAGGTTTTAGTAGCTGAATTACATTTAACTAAAAAAAAAAAAGTACAATAACAAACCAAAGTCAGATGCACCCATTTTATATAGGTACTACAATGGAAATTTTGTTTTAATTATTTAGTTATTCAGTGTTTATGCATTTTACAGTTTCACAATTATCACATCACCGTGTTTCCTGATTAGTTAGGAAAATAAATATTCAAAAAACCCTAGGCACTCACAAAACTCAAAGGTGGATTAGAAAACTCAGCTGTCACAGAGTGATGCTCATAGATACTAAGAAATAGCTTTTCTAAGAAGCTCAGTGATGAGCATGCAATCACGTGGATCCAAGAGCTATAGATTCATAAGCCCTTCAGAGAAAACTAGTCTCTTACTGAATATATAAAAATGAGTGAGTGGCTTCTGAAATGCTGACCCAATTTGTGTATGTTGAAAAATTAGTCTTTAGTAGCATAGATGTCTTTTAGCCTTCAAAATGGTCATTAGCTAGATATGTAGCCCCATAATGTTGTAAGCTTGAAATATATGAAACTAAGAGATGTGGTTGCAATAGGTTGACACACTTTAGTTCTCCTAGATTATGTAGACTTCAGCAGATGGTAGACAAACGGATTTACAATGAGATTAATTTCAATAACAGGTATGGAATTCCTTAGCTGCACTTGCGTTATTTTGAGAGCTCTTGAGAAAGCTCTCCTTCATGAAATCAGGCTGTGCATCCTTTCTCATGTACAGTCTTGTATCAGGTCCTCCTGTAGCTAGGGAAGGAAGGATTTGCTCAGTTTGACTCAGCTTTGTCAGATAGAGTGAAGAATGAGAAATAGAATGGATGGAACAGCAACAAATACTGTCTGTGGGAGAAGCTTGAAATAAAACCTCCTTTTATTTCATAGTTTGGCTATGAGAGTAGTGGAAACTACGAGTAAAGAACAAATTTTATGACAATGTTATCAGAATGCATTAAACGATTCAGGGATGTTTGCGTAAATTTATATACTCTGTTAAGCCTAATCATAAGACTAGCCACAGGATCTACCTTGCCTCCTGTTTGTATGATTCAAATCCTAAAACCAGGCATGTACTTTCATAGACTAATAAAACCAATAAAAGACACTGAGGATGTTTCATTTGAAAAGGACATGAACCAGTAGGATGAAGGAAGGTAGGAACAGAAAAAAATAATAAAAGTTTGAGCTAAAAAGCTGGCCCTCATAAATGCAGGTTTTTATTGGAGAATACATGTGTATGACACAATGAGGTAAAAGCTTTTAGAAAATTCTTACATTTCATGATCTGTGAAACTTTTTGACAAAAGCTGCCAGCATGGGGAATGATGCAATAAAGTCAGAAAGGTATAAAGAAACAAATAAAAATTGGGCTTGATAAATAAAGATATTTTTTAAATAACTCTTTTGAGGGTGGCAAATGCAAATTTTCTTTCTTGATAATTTAAAAAGTGACTGATAAGAGATAGGAAGGAGCTTTCCTCTTAGTGACCGTACAAGACTCTGAATTTTTTTGGTGGTAGAAACAGGAAAAAACCAATGGAATAACTCTGTCTGCTGCTCTGGCCCTGTAATGGAAATTCTGGATGTTGGTACCTATAGAAAATTAAGTTTTGTCTCTACTTTTAGATTTGAAAGAACTACTCTTGTTCCACATTCAAAATCTATTAGTCATACTTCACAAAATATTCTCTGGATCAAATTAAAATGGAAACTAGAAAGAAATTAATATTTTTTTGTCTGCACAGGCATTTTCCCACTGTTCAAAGATCAAACATGGAGAAGAGGAGATCGTCTGATCAGAAGCTATGATTTGCTACAGAAATTCTGTTGAAAGTTTTTATTTCTTACAGCAGTCAATTTAAACTTTTCTCCCTTGCAGTGACTTTCCTCATAACAGCATGACACAGGAGCATAACAGACCAATTCTCTCACTGTTTCCTATGAAACAAGGTCAATACATCTGTATTACCCACCACACACCTTTTCTTCTTTTTCCTTTTTACTCCTTCATTTTTCTTCTTCTTATTGCAGGAGATGTGAGGAGCTAAGGTTCTGGTAGTCATGTATCAAACTGATGTCTCAATTTTTGCAGCATGTTTGCACAGTATTTATGATCTTTTCAGAGTTTAATACAAACTGTTACATTCCCAGGGAAGGGTGCTTTGAACCATGAAAGAAAGGTCTAAATACTTGGAATATCCAGGCTATTTGACTGCCCTCTTGAAATGTGAAGTCTACACCAGCTGAAAAGTAAATGTGATCTACAAGCACTATTGAGAAAAAAACAAAGCAAAACATTAATTTCAGTAAGTTTAGACACTTAAAAATTATGTAAGTGTATGGTGATTTTCAGCAATGGGAAAAATTGATATAGCTCTCACATTGCTGTAAATGATAACATTCCTGGTGATTTCATGGTGTTTGCTAGAACCAATACATTCTCCCTGAAATAACACAAATGAATCTGTGCCTTTCTTGATGTCTCTTTCCAGAGAACTATCATCATCTTTGTTGTCTGACACATAATTAATACATTTGAAAGAAACTGATCAACTTACTAACACAGCCTTTGGTGACTAGAAAATAGGGATGTTGGGACTTCCAAATTCCTAGATATAAGTTACACAGACAAAATACTATGAGTTAATTGGAACAGATTTGAAATCTGATGTTACTACATGAAACCTGTAGGAATCAAAAAATTAACATCTGGCTCAGACATTGATATCTGATTAAAACTTTGCTGAGATGCATCTTTAATACATTTTCCAGTGTTATTGTTAAAAAAAAAATAGATGTAGCACTTGGTATAATTCGGTATCACTGTACAGTACCTATAAAATTTAGTCTCACATTAGTTGTATGACAAATAAAAGCATAGTGAAATCTAAATTTAACCAAATGACAGAATTTTTAAAAAACCAAACCAAAACAAACCCCCATGCCCCAAACAAACAAAATACCTAGCCCTTCAAGTTACAGAATAATTTCATTAAATGGAAATGAATATAGATTATAAGAACCCTAATTTTATGTGGACTATTAAAAAAAGGAAAATTACACATCTGAGTGCTTCAGCTTTCCTTTTTCAGTATTAGACGTATCCATAGAAATACCATCATTTTATTGATAGTTCTTAGATGAATTACTTCACTCATGTATTGCATTTCTGTCATTCCATTCCAAAATCGTTGAGAACAAATATCTGAGAAATAAGTGCACAAGCAAGCAAGAGCAAGAGTATTCTCCATCTCAGAAGTGCAGCTGAGCAAAGCAACAAACCAAAAATGTTAAAAACAAGCCAGGCAAACAAGATTTCATTTGTCATGCATGAAGGAATATTTCAATTAGTTTAGCGTGGATTTTGTTTGCCAGATGTATGTAACTGTATGTGTTTCCCAAGTACATTTGTTTTCCTAGTGAAGAGCCTTACTTCCCAAATGCAGGCTTCATAATCGTAGTGGTTTGGAAATTGTCAGATGGAGCAGAGACTACAAATTCATCAAAACTAAAGCGTTTTCAGAAGACAGTTCAATTTTGACAAAGTTGTGACAGAAAGGAGGCAGGTTTCCAATAGGCATCTGCAATGCTAGCTCACCCACCTGCCTTTTATGGAGGCCTTTGGTGGACTTCCAGGTTGCAGGTTCAACTTTTCAGCAGTCAACCTGGCAGACTGCTGAGGAGCTGTGAGTCCTGGCTTCCAGCCAAGGCTTCAAGTCTATTGGCTTGATTTCAGCTTGCCTGGTGGAGAGTGGAGAAGCCATCAAACTTGCTTTTCCAGCTTCAAGTGCCCCACTGCTCAGCAAGCCAAGCTTTTATGGATTATGATCTGGATCTAACTTCCAGCCGTAGACCCAGATACTCTATAACTTCTAGGATCCATAGCATCCCACCCAGCAAAGTTGTCTTATACATGAAACATTTTGCCCTCCAGTTCAAACTGAAAAATTCAAAGACATTTATTGTCAACAGAAAATCGAGATCTGTGAAACAGAATTACAATTCCTCAGCTCTTCTCAAATAATGATGAAAAATTTGCTTTTTAAGCTTTTACTTTCCAAAATACAGTTACTTTCCAGATACATCTGTAAACAAGATGTTAGAATAGGGATCTAGAGAATAAAATAATTTGCTGAATTTTAAATTCACAGGCTGCCACTACTGTTTATCACTGTACACTCCATTTGCATGTGCAGCTACTACAGTGGTGTTAAAAAGTTCTAAAACAGTGGTCAGGCTTAACTGAAATAGTTTCACTGTTCCCTACTATGCCTTTGTTTATTTTTAAGGGAACACTAAATAAAAAAAGTTTATTTTAAAAAGTCTTTGGAAAGAGAAAGTCTTATACAGAACCTGCACGTGTTGTAGTCAATGGGAGTTTTTAATGAGAGCAGCAGTATGCTCATAAAGTGAATGATTTGTTGTACAAGAAGTTCCATGTGTTTCACTGGTATAAAATGTTAAACAAAAAAGAACTAAAACGCCAAGTGTTCATAAATCTAGAAGTTCTTGGCAACTGAGAATCCTTAAGTGCAGAAAATGATAGGGAGAAAGGCACTGAAGAGGAGTGAATAGGGAGCATGAGAAAGTGAATCAAACTTAAAATCCATAGGATATAAAAACTAATCAGAAAATAGAATAATTACCAAATACACATTTCAACTAGAGTCTATCTTCATCTGACACAAAGCAACAAAAACTATACTCTTACATAACCTTTAGCTGTTATTACCAGATTGGGTTTTTTTTTAACTTTGTCATATTAGAAGATGCCAGATCAATAGTTTGGTGTAAGGAAGGTTAACAAGGAATCATTGGAAGGCATAATCAGGAACAAAAGAAATTAAGCATTTCAGGCAGCTGGTACTACTGAACAGACATACATGTGTAATGGCTTAGTGTGTAATGTAAAACCAGATTTCTGGGTGAATGGGATCAGTCAGGAATGGAAAGATGCCATGGAATTAATAGTTCAAGTCAGGAAGAGGAACAAAGTAAGAAAATTAGCCAAGAAATCAGTAAATCCTAAATTAATTAGTCAAATATGTCCAAAGTCATTAACAGCCCAGCAACACAGCATGAAACTGTATTTTTAAAATTAGACTGGTGGAGTTTCAAAATTTTCATTCATTACATGGCCTGAGTGATACCTGTATAATGAACACTGTGAAACATATTTTCCTTGTATATTTAGATATTCTATTCACAAGTTTTCACATGTAAGATGCTATAAAAAAAAAAAAAAAAAGAATTCCAATAATATTTCCCTGCTTTCTCAGATTTTTATCCAGTATTTATTTTTATCTTGTATTTACAGGAAAAGTTAAAATATTCACCTGTTAAATTGACTGTTTTTTTGAATGAATAAATGAATGAATGAATGAATGAATGAATGAAGCTGTAGACTGATTAAATCATATGGGTTTCCATCTCTTAATCTGGAAGCTTCATTGTTTTGTCATATTTTATTTAGGGAAGTCATACCACAAACCTTTTCTCAGGACCTCTTGTTAGGATCTTACCACTTTTTCTGGTCTTTCAAGGTTTAAAGGAATATTATTCCTCCCCAGGTGCTGACTTTCTCTTTGTTGAACTTAATGAGGTTCCTTTTAGTTCATTTCTCCAGCCTTCTAGATATCAACACAAATTTCTGGTATATCAGTCGCTTCTTCCAGCATTGCATCATCAGCAAACTTGCTGAGTATACACGATGCCCCATTATCTGAATCATTAAAGAAGTTGTTGAACAGATTTGGATTCCATATTGAACCCTGTGGTACACCACTAGTTACTGGCCTCCAATTTAACTTAGCGCCACGGATCACCACCCATTCCCAACTGCTCAGCCAGTTTTCAGTCTACCTCACCTCCTGTTCATCCAGCTTATATTTCATCAGCTTCTCTATGGGGGTCTTAAAGGAGACACCTTGAAGAACTTTATGGGGAATCGGTTTTCCAAATTCAGAGCTCCATTTCATTATGGACAGGTGCTGGGATCATGTATTTGCCACCCATCAAAACCACATTTTCTCACAGCTATACATTTACTAAAAATGCCTCAGTAGATGTGCTAGACATCAAGGAACATGAAAGGCCTAAACCTGCTTGTTGTCATAGCTATATAATTTAGTACAAGTACTCCCAGAAATATCTTTCCTGATACTTTCCATTATCTGAATAAAACTCATGACTTTATCACAACTCCTAGTGACTTTGAAATACCAAAATTGTATTTAAGGTTTTAAAGAAACCAGCTTCTCTAATCAACAGCATGTTCTTGCTCTGTAAATTGGTCTTGTAGTGCCAACCTTTGTCTTAATGACAAAAGAAAAGAAAAAGAAAAAAAGAGAAAACTTAACTACTTTCATTAGGTTCCTAGCTTTTTTAATACATATTTTTACTGTAAACTTAATTTAATACCCACATTCTTTGGTGTCTTCAGAGGAGTATCAACTATGTGGGGATGACACAAAAACTTCTTTACCTCAGATTTGTTTCAAGACTTTTTCCAATTAAAGAATCCACAGTCTGTGAAAGGTACTTCTGTATGTTTAAGTAAAAATAATTTGTGCCCCAAAGCTATACAACAGAAGATTAAAAAAAAGCCTCTGATCATTTCCAAATGCAATCACTGAAAAAAAATTAAAGGGAAAGAAGAGGCTTGTTTTCTCAAGTTATGTATCTATGCAGATTTTTCTTCTTGTACCTTATTCTACCGTGTTACCATTCAGTTTTTCGGACAGTACTTTCAGTTGGCTCTCATTCTGTTCTTCAGCCTACTGCGTTCTTCTGCTTTTTAAAAAGTCTTGATCCGAACCTTCTAATAGTGTTTTTCTCTGTTTGATGTCTTTATTCCCCTTTACACTATGATCTCAAATTAGGAATTATAATGCAATCTCAAATACACCTTCCAAAAGAATTTATTGACCCAGCATATTCAGATCTGCTAGAAAGCTTGGATTACCATTCTTCATGTAACACTAATCCATTAAACATACCTTGTTCCTCTGAATAAGCAATATTAAAATGCAAGCAGAGTGACAATAAAACTAAGTTCCAGCTGTCTTTTGCTTATCTTGCATTGCAGTAGCATCATTTGCAAAAGTGAGACAGACCTCTTGCCTGAACCACCGCTAGTGCCTGCTACCTTCCCTGAGTGATGCTGAAATCTTCACAGCTCTTGTTCTCATTCACTTTTTCTCTACTTCTTTATCTATTTCTGCCTCTCTCTGTCCATGAGCTGTAACTAAAGAGAATGTTTTGATTTGAGCTATCTTCAGCGACTTAAAATGTTAACTACTGTACAGCTGAAGAAGACTGTGAGGGAGAGAGATCTCTGGCTCTCTTCTCTGTTAAACTCTTAAAACCAAGTGACCTTAAAACCTGCTATTTGCTTGAACCAGAACATTAATGAGTCTTAAGGAGCCAGTTCCCCTTAGGAATTATCAATGGTTAGTAGTGCAGAATTTAAAAACTCACTGTATTATCTAACCAAGTAGATTATTGAACTAATCTGTTAGTCTTGCATTTTCATTGCTTGCTTTGTTGAGCAAGTTAGCCTGCAACAGAATGAAAAAATTAAATGGCTGATTAGGAAAAGCAATTTTTTTACATTTTTCTAACGTCGTGTACAGAGTTCTTTTACACCCACCTCACTCCTGATGTCCCTGGAAAAAAAGAATAGAGTTGGGACTCAGTGGTCTTTCATTTCTACTCCAGATATGGATGCCATGGTGACTAGTTTGTTTGTATCTCCAACAAGGAAAGAAGTATACTGGGGAAAGGAAAGGATTTGGAAGAGAAGACAAATTAGAAGGTACACAAAATTAATTTTGGATGATCCTATGCCAATTTATCTGCAGCAAAAAAGCAAAACAGTCACAGCTTACTTGAAAGGAGGGGAAGACTCAGCTAAGCCATGTTAAAAAATAAAGACCATGAAACCCTGCCAGTCCACAGGACTCACTTGCTTAGTTTCGCATATGGGAAAACAATCAACAGACTTCAGTTATCAACAGCCAGGGGAACAGGCATTTCGAAAGACTAGCGCTAATCAATGATTGCAGCCTTCCTGGGTGTCCTGGTTTGAGTTAGAATAGAACAATTCTGTTCAGTGATTTTACTTTTCAGCTAAGTATTTTCTAACTAACTGCACTTTCTGAAGTTAACAGCATATTTTTGCAGACAGTGTCTGGTTCTAGCAGTGATAACACTTGATGTTTAGAGTTACTACCAAGGATTGGTGTGCAGACCAAGGCCCTTCCTTATACTTGCTCCTATGGAGAACAAGGTCACTGTTAAATCTTGTGTTTCACGTTAGGGGTGCAGAAAGTAAGACATTGCACCTGCAGGAAAGAGTGAACAGGACAGGTGACCCTAAACTGACCAGCGAGGTATTCCATCCCATATACATCATATTCAGTATAAAGCTGAGTGATCACAAGGGTTAAGTCCCTTCTTCAGTGGCCAGCATTGAAGGAGGACTATGTCCATTCTATGTTCAATCCCGATCTGTGTGCTTCTGAATCCAGTCCTGTAATCCAGCTCCTGAACCTAGTTCTCATCTGCCACTGAGTCCAGTCTGGCACATTCCCCAGTGCCTGGTCCACAGCATCAGAGGTGACAGTGACATAACTACCATCAGAGGTATCGGGTTCCATATTGTTCTTGTATATATTTGTATATATTTCATGTTATTGTTTTCATTAAAGCTGTATTGGTTTTCTTTTCCAATCCATAAATCTCTTTCCATTATTCCCTTTCTCTTCCCCTTGGGGAAGTCTAGTGGCCGGCTGTCGGGTTGAGTCAGGACAGGGTTAATTTTGTCAGCAGGAGCCATGGCCAGGCTATTATATACCATGCTGACCTCATGCCCCAGTGCGGGCTCTGGGTTAGTTCTGGTTCTGGGCCAGTTCTGGTTCCAGGAGATGCTGCACGGCATGGAAGGGTGCACTCAGGGGCCAGGACTGCTCTACCTTTTCTACGTGCTCAGTACTGTTTGTTTTGCGCACTGTCTTGCTCGCTGTTGCTGTTCTGATGGTTTCCCATGTGTTACTGTATTAAACTCTCCTTATCTCAACCTGCAAAGGCACCTCTAACCCTTCCTGGTGCTTTTTTTCTG